>DWHK01002124.1:0-10277 GCA_018247855.1 Graphium androcles
GGTAAATATTCAGTTCTGAATGGTTGGCTTAATAGATTTGGCACAAACTTGAAATAACATTTAAATAATTATGTTAATAAACGTTATAATTTATTTTGTATCCTTTGAAACCCAATTTTTATGCTGCATAAAATCTAACACACATCTCTTTTCTATTTATGGTCCTGAACGACCGGGATGACACCGCTTTACGTAAAACCGGCTTTAAATAAAGAACGTCTGATGTAACATGATGAATATCCCTTCCCCCTTTCCCCCCTTCCCCTCCCTTCTTTTAGTTGCTCTGCCCAATCTTAATATGTTCCATCATCTTTTCTACCCAAAAGGCACGAGCAACTAATCAGACGTTGTGGACCGTCTGCAAATTTGCAAATGTTTTGTAAAAACATGAAAAGACTTCGCATAGGCAGGATCTAGCATGCATGGAACGTAGCAAACATAGTTATGTGGGATACCCATGTGCAACACAAATCGATTTGGCGTTATTGCGATTTATTAGAAAATTCAGACGCGCCTGTGAACGGTGCGAATCAAATAATGGATTTCGTCGGCGTTGTGTAGTTTGCTTTATTGTTTAGAACAATCTGGAAAGTTTTATGAATCCTTCGCAAGCTAGACACGATTTTGATTTAGTAAATAGCAATTTTGTTCATCAAATATAAGCAGAAAGCAATTACAGTTTAATAACACAGTAACAACAAAATGTTTCATTGAAATTGTTTTAATGTCAATTTAACATAATTTTCGTTTAGTCTACAGTTTCTTTGTTCATTTCTAATTTATAAAAGCCAATATTGTTTTCATCTACGTTGTAGCCAACTACAATATTTTTTTTTTAAAAATACAGCCAAATATTGAGAAGTCTTAATGCTTGACTAATATTAAAATCCGGATTGGTGTTGAAAATTGCCATAGCGAATGCAACAAGAACATTAAGATAAGTTTTAGAATAGTAAAAAAAAGTTTATAAAAAACAATTATACATTTTTTCTGTATTTTTAAATTTAATCGTGTCAATTCAAACCAGATTCGGCGGATACACAAAAAGTTCCAGACACGTTGCTATTGGAATATATAAATATATATAGTATGGTTTCATTTTAACAATATGGCGATTGTTGAGCGCATTGATGCTGACGTTTATCTACCTTAGAGGTTAATAATAAACGTTTAATCAGTAGTTGCAATAAGAATACTGTAGGTAGGTACGTAAATAGATAGGTTATCAAAAGTAATTTCACTTCGCCTTTTACCGGCTTCAATAATAAAGTACGAGTGGATTATTTGGTATCAAATACGTTAGTCGTTTTGCAGGACACTGGCAACCTTGAAAGCGTGGCCGTTCGATATTTAAATTACAATTGAATATCGCTTTATGGAACCGTTTTATTCACATGTTCGAACCAAGAGATTCTCATAACGTAGTGAATAAATTTCAATAGGCAAAGCGTTGAACATTTGAATAGTGTTATAATTGGAAACGATTGTGTTAGGAAGCCGCCGCAGCGGACAAGGATTAAAATATTTCATCAATAATTGTAAAGGCAACCAAAAGGTTTGGAGCATTTTGTGAATAAAAAAAGGAATTGATATGTTTTGGTCTAGATTTATAAGTCGTGTTTTTGAACTTGTCACCGCAATGTTTAGTGTTCGGACCAACCCTAATTAGATTGTCAATATCCAGTTGTCTAGGAATACAATGTATTTAAGGCGATGCATTAATTTTATTAAAAAAAGGTCAGTCAGAAGACTGCACAATTGAAGCGAAAACTTGCTAACTTCACAAACTTTTAATACTGTTACGAAATATTTTAAATCAATTATTAATTACAATTCATAAGTTATTATTGAGTTAAGTAATGTTAAGTACGCCAATACACATAGGAGCCGCCTGGCGGACTATGATCTGTGCCTTCTGACTAGAGGAGGACTTTACCTAGCAGTGTGATATATATCCCATATTTTAAAAATTGTCAGTTATTTTACACGCATATATCTGTATATATGTTCACAACGTGCTTAAAGAATTTATTAATATATATGTATCTGAGCGTGTCGATCACGTAAGTTCTTTGCTTATTTCCCATCCCAAAAGTGCCACACGCGTCAAAAGAGGTTTTCAATTCAAAAGCGAAGAAAAAACTAGGCGATATACATATATATAAGAACAATAAATTTATAAACACAAAATATTCCAAATCGTCAGAAGGTACTATACCATATAGGTATGGGACTCAGTGCTTTTTCCCTACCCAAACAGAACCCATTACATTTGCTCCTACTGAAAATCAGCGTGACGGTGACGCGAACCCATAACATTTGCGCTCACCAAAAATCAGGGTGATGGTGACAGGAACCCATAAGATTTTCGTCTGCCAAAAAACAGGGTGACGGTGACACCAACTTATAATATTTGCGTCTACCAAAACAGGGTGACTGTGTCGCGAACCCATAACATTTGCGCCCACCAAAAATCAGGGTGACGGTGACGCGAACCCATAACATATGCGTCAACCAAAAATCGCTCAATACACCTAAAGAAGTTTTAACTTCAGATATTGTTTTGTGAAAATTGTTCATAATTAAGAGTTTATGATTTCTATCTATTATAATCGAGTATGTTCAAGGAAATTTTAAGTTCAATACATAAATGATTTTTGTCACATTATATTGGAATACCACTTGCATCAGATAATAAGGTGAAGGTTGAGGTCCTGTGTTCACCTAGTCCAGATCATTCTAAATGGGTAGTTCCAGAGATTACAATCTACAGCCAAAGTAGGTTTCTTGATTTACCTTTATACAGATTTGCGGATACAGTAGACTTTGTTATAATTTTGTTTACAGTCAAAACTTTCCTAAGTTACATATCATAATTTTGTTTTCTAATTCTTCAGTACTTTTCATGTCTCTGAATATCACTCATCACTGTCATGTCACTGTTTTAAAAAAAATTGTGCGTGTATTTGGCTGAAGCCCTGGATGGTTTCGGATAACAGCATTTAAATGCATACATAAATAATTTTCGTATATGTTTACCCTCAAAGATGCTACAAAAAAGATTTTTAGGTCTTGATAAGTTAAAAGCTAGGCCACTTTACGCCACCCTAAATGTGGTTTAATATCATTAATGTCGGTAAATAATATTATCAAATACAATAATGCTAATGTTTAAATGTCCCCTTATTCAAAAAGATCACGCAACGACTGGTGTGTGTCGATTATAGACTGGCCTAACTGCTTGATTTTCTAAAATAAACATTGTAACTAAACCAGCTACAGAACGAAGTATATGAAATAAACTAATTTTGCTCTTGCCTCATCAGTTCACTTTTCGATTTTGCGTTTGCCAAAAACTGGAGAACTTAAATTTTGCCAGTTAATCAACGTGTGTCTCTTCAATAGCCATTTTAATTCGAAACTGTACAAGATTTATTGGAAGACTTATTTAAACAACAAGAATATGACTAAGAATGTATTTTATTCTTATTACATTATTAGACATAGATTCGATATCTATAATACTAATGGGGTTACATGTGATTACGTACATACACTACAGTACCCTTCTAATAGAAAATAAATTAAAATAATACATTTTATTTTATCATTTACATAAGCATATCAAATAGCATATACAATAACTCAATAATATGATATCGCTATTTTATTCTAATAATTTTCATATTGTATATTAAGAAAGACGGTATATCTTTCTTAGTTACATAGTTTATAGTTTAGTCCGTTTTTCTGAAATATTTTTTTACATTATTATTTATTATTACTTACTAGCACTAAATAATTTTTCATATATGTAACAGGATTTGTATATTTATAATAATTTATTTTCTTCTTAAATTTGCTTTTGAGCAGATTGTCTTTCGCTTCTTTTTGTGAATGCCGTATATGATATTTTATTTCACATGGATAACTTTCATAATTATATATAGGTTCTACTAAGTATTAAAACAAGTTACTTGGAAGAATACATATCTTACCAAATACTAATTCATAAGGCGTAAACTTCGTTTCGAAATGTACCGAAGTGTTATATGCCACCAAAAGGGAAGCTAGTGGCTCCAAGATTGTATCTAAAACCAAAGATAAAAAGTGATTTAAAAGTTGTTCGCAAAAACTATGCACAAGTGGAACATCACCATCATCGTCTTTGTTTAATTTTAATTTATGTATATCGCCCATATACTCTATTAGACTATTATATCAGACATATTATGTCAAGTTTGTATGTTCTTTTTTGATTATTATATTAAAAGATAAATACGGTTAGCATGAGTTAAAAACACACTTCTCTCATCGTTGTCCTATAATCGAGTGTTTAAAATTATGATAGCGTGAAAACTAATCAACTTATGACGTTGTTTATAAATATTATTCCTTGGTTAATGCCGTATTAAATTATATTAGCACAGCAGGCTAAGAAATAATTAAGACACATTCAAGCTGTATATACCCCCGCATAAAGGCACGGTCCCATTGCCACGTGCGTTTTAGTGACTCACTTTAGTTACGTATATAACTAACCTAATTAGTTTCGCACGTCACGCCGAAAGCGTTGAGTCGTTTGCGAGTCATGAATTAATTTGAATGTAGTTAAGTCCGAGATAATTAACTACGCTTATCTGAATCCCTCTGTAGTCAATTGCGCTATACAATATAAGGACAAATTCAACCACACGTTTAAATCTGACATTGTGAAACCACAGCACCTGAATGTTAGAATATTCTTGTTTGTTCGCAGAACACCCTATCGAAGCAAAGTTCAAATAAAAACCCGATAGCTAACCCGGTAACTTATTACATATGGTACTCTTATAACAAAATTAAAATTAGGTATTGACCTAAACTAAACATTTAACAAAGGGACAAAAATAAAAATATTTTGTTCACATACATATGTGAAGACGTATACAGCAACACACCTAATGGTAAAGCTGTTGCTAGGTACTTTTTATGTTTTTATATTTAAGTAGTTAATAAACTTGTATCTTCTTTTAAATAAATAAAACATTATTCTAGACAGACTGCCTCTGTGGCCTAGTAGTATAGGCCCTGGCTTAACAGACCAGAAATCGTGAGTTTGAATCCCGCGAGGGGACAATGAATTGTGTTGTTGTTTCTCAATTGGTTTAGGGTAATACCGACTTCCTGAAAATTATGATGATCTTTGCGTTGGATAAGTACGTAAAACTTACGGTCCCAGTTGTTAAGAACACCACTGGCAGCAGTCAAAATGATGTCAGTGCCTTTAAATATCCTCCCAACTAATCCATCCTTCGAATACAGTTAATCGCAATCGCTTGTGGAAGTCACCATGAACCAGTTGATCTGACAATGTACCACAGACTAAGACAAGTCCCGTGTATGAAATAAGTATTTTACCGTTGTATTATGCAGTTGCTTTGCAATGTTTTGAAGACGGTTCAAATCATTTAAACATTGTAAAGCAACTGCAACTATTTCTGTTAGAGTTGCTATGGGCTGCGAGTATCACTTAACATTGTTTAGACAATTATTGCTTGCAGTTGCAGTTACTGCTTCAGTGAAGTAAATGACTTTGGCTAACCTATTACTTAATATAACTAAATTTCCTGAAGAGGTAATATGGCCACACACTAAGTAGTTACCAAGTAAATACTTTTCATCTTGTTCGATGCGTTGAGTTCTTGAGCTTAGTGTTCGATGTTAATAACGAAACTAGAATCATGTCTTGACATGATTCTAGTTTCGTTATTAACATATCTTGATGTCGATTATTGTTTAACATCAGTTGAATCCTCGATCTACCAGCGCATTTTTTCTTAAAATAATAAAAAAATTACACAATCCAATTTTGTTACAGGCCTTCGCATTAGAATTGCGAACTTGTTCTTCAAGCTACTGGCGTGCGTCCTATACATATTTCGCGTGTGTGCTGATGGCGATCCCATCTCGGCCTCGTGGTAACAAATTGTTTTAAATAAGTTCTCGAATAATATTTTTCATCCCCAGCTCTGTACCGGCAATTTTGCCAAAGGTTAGTTGGTTATACATACATATACATATATGTCGTCGTAAGCGAACAGATGGTTTACCTGATATTAAGTGAAACCGTCCCGACGGAGATTCTGAGAGACCCCAGGAAATGTCTGAAGACTTGCGGTGGCGTTGCCAGCCTTTGATAGCGGAAAAGAAATGGCAATCCGGCAATCCAAAAAGACGATGGCCGACCACCCTGGCGAGCAGGCCTCTAACTGCTATACATAGAAAAAAATAAAATCAAATGAAGAGCGTAGTTTAAAAATATTATTTTATTTTTAAATTGATTATGCATTTAATGCCAGTTAGTATAAAGAATTATGAGGTACGAACACCTTAATTAGTAGTTCAGTTAAGGTGTGGTTTTTGGGCATAGTTCTATTTATAAATATAACTGAATAACCAAGAGTGTTGAAATTTGTTTGTGCAAACATGCGTACATTACGTACGCATGTTTGCACAAACAAATTTTGTATATATGTATTTGATATTCTTCCTAAATAAGTTATTTATATAGAAAATCTCAATCACCCTAATGTTATTCTTTAAATAACTATATCTTTATAAGGTTAACAGGTTATAGCTATAAGTTCAACTTAACTTTAAAACAAATAAAATTAATCTTCTTGACGTTTGTTGCTACTATGAATAACATTGTTTTATATTATTTCATTTTTCAAACTACATAGCTACGGGTGTAAGCCTGGAAACAAGACCGAATTCGAGTATTCCGCCAACCTGACCGAGGAGGAGTTTCAAGAGCACCCGATTATCAACTGGGATGGAATAATATGGGTTAACCGCCCCTTGTACCTGTGGATCGTCCAAGTAATATTGGCTATGATATCTTTCGCAGAGGCAATTCTCCTTGCTTACTTGGGCTATAAAGTGAGTGTTTCTTGATAATTACTTATTTCTATAACTATAATATAATATTTTTTACTAGTAAACTAAGATCTAGGCTTATTTATAATCAACAGTAGGTGGAAATGGTCTGATGATGAAGGTGACGAAGTGACAATACAATTGAAATTCTAACATCAATAAGATTAATAATATCTGTGGTATAAAAACCACTTATTAATGTTTTTAATTCAAAAGCATGGGGCATGGTCTCAAAATGAAATAAGAAATAAGTAAAGTAATGATATGCATTAAGTCAGGGTACGGATAGTTACAAAGTAATCTAGGATAATCTAAATACTTCATTTTAGAGCTTTAGGTTTGAAAAGATAAATAATAATAACGTAGAATGGTAAATAATAAAATAAAATTAAGTAAACCACGTTAAATCAAGTCCTTTTTTTAAAGAATATCAAAAGTTAACCAGCTTTTTATTACCTTGTAATGTATTTTGTACAATAGGTTGTGTTTGTCCAACGTTAGAATTTATTGTCTCTCTCTCTCCCTCTCTACTTCCTTTTATTTGAAACATTATAATGTATTTTAAAATATTATCTCTTATAGCGACAAGGACAAACATAGTCAGTGAAAATGTTAAATAATGACATTTAGCTTAATAAAGTCTTGTAAATAATGGACTGCCAAAATGCTCAGTGGCTGAAAAGAAAGCATATACATACATACGTATGTATATACCGCTATAAAAGATTTTTCTTTGTGCTTTTTGTTTACATAGTATCAAATAGATTAAACAAATGAAATATCGATATTCAACAAAGCTTAATAATGCAATACTTTTAGTGTTACGTTTTTGTTCACACATTTAATGCACGTTATATATCGATTCAATTTAATTACAGGGCAATATTTGGCAACAGATACTATCTTTTCATTTCATCCTGGAAATGGTGAATACGATTCCATTTGCACTGACGGTGAGTACACAATTTTTTGAGGGTTTTCAATTTTTGAAGTGTTATAGCGGATTTTCTCGTCGCACCGTTTGTCTATAGGCAATACGTAACGAACCGTGGGCTGGGTGCTCGCTTTTTTTTTTACGAAACTAGTGAGATACCGAGTACAGAACCTAATATTAACATAACCATCTGAAGTATGGGTCATGTTTCTATTCATCAGAAATCGGGTAATCAGCCCGTATATTACAACTAAGAAGCATCTCAAGTATACATTTGTGTGGTTTCTTATTTGAATCTTAAGAGATTTAATCCTTTCGAGATACAAACCCACGAACTACGGTTTACAAAATTTAGACCTTTGCTTAAATTCAACATAAGTAGGATGTTAATACATATGTATATATAAATTTGTTTATATTCGAGTATTGTGTATTTTTGGTTATTCGAATTGTTTACTTTTCTATAATTATAATTCAATTACTTTCAATAAGTAATCTATTTAATTTTTGCAGCTTCCGTTTCCGCCACTCCGGAACTTGTTTATTCCGGTGTTTCTCAATTGCTGGCTCGCGAAAAGGTCACTCGAAAATATGTTTGTAAGTATTGGGTGTCATGTTAGATGCTTTTTACAATATAATATCCTTATAAATATTATAAATTTGAAAGTTTGTACGTTTGAATGTACATGCAATCCAAATGTGCAAATTTTTACGGTGTTGACATGATATAAAAAGGATTCTGAACAAATCGTAAAATAAATTCACACGGGTTAAACCGCGTGGAGCAGTTAGCAAAACGAATAGTTTAATTATAGAATATCGTTATTTTGTCTATGGGAACACCAAGAGAATAAATCACATTGTGAAATAAATTCTCGTAAAAAATACCATGTAACGTTATATTGATATTATCAATTTAAGGTTGCATGGTATTGTGAAATTTATTTAAAAATAAATTACGTTATAGTCTAAGGATGGAATAGTCTACAACAAAAAGTTGTTGGCCAGGCAGAACACCAAAATTAAATAGATACATGTACTTTCGCGCTTCACATGGTGAGGGATTCAATTTGGGTCCAAAGATTGGTAACTTAGCTGCATTCTGATAGAAATACAATTTGTAAATTTGTATTTTTTCAGAACGACCTTCACCGTGCTATGCAGAAGTCACAATCGGCGCTCTCGCAGCAACTGATGATCCTGTGTGTAACCCTCTTGTGCCTCGTATTTACAAGGTGAGCAAAAAGTGTACTTAGGTTATAATATTACATATTATGTATACCAAAACTGCAATGATGCGACGATGCACAATATTGGGAGCAAAATTAATTTACATATACATTAAACTCGCTGTTCATTTATTCTTATAGTCAGATGGTACGGAAATTTGATTAGACGTAGGACATTTTACATGCCCATTCTTCGCATTTAATAAATGATAATTAATTATACTTTAAATGGAAATAATAATAAGCTCATATCGAACGGGAATATAGATTGCGATTACTGCGAAGTTTCCAAAAACAAACTACTACTACAAAATGCGACGTTCTTTATAACCTGAAAAACAGGTAAAATTTGCTTTATATTTCCTATTCACAAAGACGCACTCGGCTGGCATTTGCAAATTAAAGCAGTGTTTTTAACGTCCATTTGATAGGAGCCTCGTTAGCTTACATTTCCTCGCAAATTAGCATACATTTTACAATCTCAAGCGGAATCTCATGTGACTGTGTTGTAAAAATGTATGATACTGAATGAAGCATCAATATCTGGAACAGCTATTGTTGACATCTTATAGATAAGCCTCTAGCAAGTGGATGGTCATTTCGTTCATTTTTAATTTAAAACTTAGATTATCATCAGACGTGTACAATTTTTTAATGGATTAGTATAGACTGTTATCGTATTTCATATGAGAGTTTTAACTTTAATATTACAGCGTTTGCGGTATCCAACATTTCCAACGCGCCGGCCACCGCCACCTGAACCTTTTCCAGGCCACCTACTTCGTCGTGGTGACATTCTCCACCGTCGGCTACGGGGACTTCGTGCCGGATATTTGGCCATCTCAGCTTTACATGGTCATCATGATTGGAGTAGCTCTGGTGGTACTTCCCTCAGAGGTACTCTATTATTTCAGATTTAGTTTAATGTTAGTTTTTTTCAGGTGGTAGAGCTCTTGCTGTATTTATCGATCTACTTAACCGGGGAGGTACCTTACACATAAAGCCAACGTAAAATAAAGTAAGCCTGACTTGTGATTTGCCGTAGCTCATCTTATTATACCGGTTCCCCTATCAAACTCTTATTTTTTCCTAACCCCTTAATGACCTATACTTCCCAAGTAGGCAATGCACTAGCAACTCTTCGAATGAAGTAGATCTCAGTGCCAATATTACGTTATAAAAAATATTAAAAT
>DWHK01002125.1:0-10275 GCA_018247855.1 Graphium androcles
GTTTTTACATGCCCATCCGACGCATGGATCACCTTAATTTTCAGGCAATCGGGTGATCGGCACGCATTGCCCTGACCCAACTGAGAAATAACAACACAAAGTCGCCGTATTTGAACCCACGACCTCCGATTTATAAAGTATGGGCCTATACCACTATGCTACGGAGGCAGAAAAAGCCTTCATCCGATTTTGGAAGTTTTGTCACCAATATTTGAAATTGAATATATGGTGGGCATGAGCCATAATACTCTTGTATATGATACTCGGCTAAATAGTAAAACATACATGTGTATAGTAATATAGTATGTAATTAACAGCCAGTTTTCAAAATGTCCCACTGCTGGGCGAAGGCCTCCTCTAAAGCCATGCGGCCCCAGTTCTGGCTATTGGCTAACTTCACACATTTTAGAATTACTTTAAGATACGCAGGTTGTCTCACGATGCTTTACTTCATTGTCGAGCCCATGGTAAATCAGCACTTAAAATTGTAATTGAGAAATTAACAATTTCATTGGTGCCGGCACCGGGGTTTGAACTCAGCTCCACCTCAAATAAACTGAATTGAGATTGACCGCCTGGACACTGAGCTACCACTATATTCTCTATTATATATATACATGTGTATTTCTATTCTACAAGTGTATTTTGCAAATTTAATGTAATGTTATGATAACGTAGTAAACGGTCTCCTCAGCAGGATATTGCAAATTTTTGACTTGTTTTTGCTTTCCTTTTTGCTTGCTTTGCGCTTACACTCAATGCCTTGCGAACCGTGCATTTAAAATTTACACTGCGTAATCGTGCCAGCTCTGGGATTCGGTATAAATAAGGTTTTTTGAGTATTCTGAAACAAAATGTAAAACCTAACCACAGCGTTGAAATGCTTTCGTTTCACAGCAGTGCGAGTTGATAAAATGAAAAAAAAAATGGCGACAGTAATCTGCGAAGGTGTAATTAATTGACGCACGTTACCATTTACTTGTTATTCCCATGATTGTATGAGAGGCCGAATGTAATGTATTATGTACCAGCATAGGCGTAAAAGTATATTTTTTTCATTTATTTAAAAAATAATTTAAAAAATATTAATAATTTCATTTTGTTGACTATGGTTCCCAAACTGCAGGCGCGGTATAGAAGCGATATTAGCCATCCCGAATGGAAATTATAACACTTTTCTACAGGTAACAGGAATTCCGGCTTCTGCGTCATATCTATAGGAGATCAATTGATTGTGCAGGAAATATTATGATACGCAAATGCACTTCTATGAGCTAATAGAGTATAGAATATTCTCATAGCTCAATGGGACGGATATCCGACACAACTGAAAGAGATTAGGCGCATAGGCGTTGTTATTAAAGAAACTGACCGGTAGGCGCAGTGGCTAAAACGTTATTTGCGGCGTCACAGGTTCGATTCCCACCCGGGGCAAATATTTGTACGATCTACTAATAGTTGTTTCGGATCTGGGTGGTTGTGTCTATGTAATGTATATTTGAAAAACGCCTTTGTAACACTAGTTGTAATAAGGGCAGCGTTTAAAGAAAAATAAAGCTAAAAAAGTTCGCAACTAGGCCCAGGATAGACTTTTCACACGTGCCTACTCCTCATATATAGATCGCATTACCGGCCTACCTTCATAGGGACCGGCCTATAATGGACGACATTGAATGTCGTCCAAAATGAATGAACCTTACGTTCCTATTTACACAACATATAAAGGTATACGATAATTTCTGACTGGTTTGAAGTAATTGTAACTATTATTACTTGCCCTTTGCGATCGTAATAAATATTTCACTTACTAGTTGACGATTGCGACATCGCCCGCGCGGATCTCGATATCGCTTTATATAAGCATTTTAACATTTTATTTGCTATATGCTTACGTCGGTCTCAAACACATTACTGTGTTCTCAACGGCAGCCTGTCGCTTATCTTATATGCCTACGTGGCCTAGTGGTATAGGGCCTTGTGGGTTCGAATCCCGCGGGGGGCCGATTTCTCAGTTGGGCTAGGGTGAGTTATAGCAGGCATTGGGATTGATCACCCGATTGCCTAAGCATAAAGATCATTCATGTGTCGGATGGGCATGTAAAAAGTCGGTTCTGCGCTTACTCGATGTCTCTCCGTTCGTGTTGGATATCCGTCTCATCGGGCTATGAGAGTAAAGGAACAGAGACCAGCCTTGTGCACTATAGTATCACCTGCGCAATCGGCTGATCTCTAAGTAGATTGGTCGTAATTCGGTCAGGAGCACTTCATTTTAATTTACGCGTTCGTCTCCGTAATCGAAACGTGTGTTGGCCAGGCGAAGCTGTTGAACTCGTGGAAGGCGCAGGCGCTCTTCAAGAAGTTCGACGTGCGCGCCACCCACAAGGTGTACGCGAAGGGCCGGGCGTGCGCGCAGACCAAGGTGCTCATCATCGGCGCGGGGCCGTGCGGCCTTCGCGCGGCCATCGAGTGCCAGCTGTTGGGCGCTAAAGTGGTGAGTTATCTTTGCACTATCAGCCCCGCATTTACGACTTATCCAACCGGGGCAGAAACTTGATAGTGGTCCCCCTTCTTTTCAGCGTTTTGAGATAAAGTATTTAGAAAAACTCACAAGTAAACACTAATGCAAAAAATAAAGGAACAGAAAGACGTCAGTTGCAGTAAAGACATCGATTGTTGACACAGCAAATCTTAAATCAGCATCTCAAGTCCACAGGTTCACGAGTGCACTGGTGCACAAAGTTCGTTTGTGGTATGGATCAGTGTGGCGCCTTTTTCAACCGACTTCAAAAAAGGAGGAGGATCTCAATTTGATTGTTTTTTTATATGTTTGTTACTTAGAAAACTTTTTATTAGGTGAACCGATTTTAACGATTCTTTTTTTATTTGAAAGCTGGGGCTACCCGTGTGGTTCCATTTAAATTGCATCCCACTCAAATTGCATTGAATGAGATCTGATAAGCAGTTTTTAAGTTATTATTCAAAAGGTTGAAGTTGAAGTTGAAAATACATTAAGAAACTCCCCTTTTGAGGCGGTTGAAGACGGTTTTTTAAAATTTTCTGTCAAAATAATACTTGTCTTACAAGTCAATGGTGAGCCAACCTGGCTTCCGTATGCTAGGCGCTTCATGGAGCAAGTTTTTTATTTTTAGTTATATTATATAGTTCTAAGTGATATGGGGTGGGTGCCCCGGTATGCCTTTTAACAAACAGGTGTGACACTCAATCAAAATATATGTATTCTCCATCTTATATTAAAAAAAGAGAGGCCCTCTAATAAGAATTCTACCAATATCATCTCAGTCTTGAGAGTGACAAGTAATGCTTTAGAAGTAAAAATCTAACTCCGGTGTGTGTTATACTTCAAACACCACGACAAACCCACAATGGAATCAAATAGTCTACAATTAATTTCTAATTAATCCACAATTGTATGTTATTACTACATACAAAATTATACGATAACGAAGCAATGTTTACAGGTCAAAAATATAATATGGAAGTTGATCATAAAGTGAGCTTTTAAGTACGGGGCAATTAATAAATATATGGTTAGTAGATTACTCATCGAGTCCACCTTCAAATCTAGAATTAAATATAAGTCTTACAAATTAATATGTATTAGTATATATAGTATATATAGTATATATATATACATAATACTGTTTTAGCCCACATTTTCCCGATCGATTTGCAGTATCGAGGAATTTTATTTAAAAAAAAATACATTATTGTATTGTTTGCAATCAATAATCGGTCATACGCATATATGCATATTTGGAAAGATAAATAAATTCTTTTACTTCATAAATTTGTTTGATTGACGCTTGTCTTTAATTGTTTTTCACGTATCGCGCCTATAGGAAGTATTATATAAGAGGTGGTAGAGCATAACATCCTTCATACAGCTTTTGCTGAACTTCTACGGCTACGCTCGCCCGGGGAGGTACCACCACCCTTCACAGAGCCAGCATAAAATAAAGTACGCATGGCTCTTGGGGTTTCCGGATGGCCATTCCTACCCTTTTCTTTTCCCACTCCTTTCCATCAAATCCCTAATATAATTCTATCCTATCCTACCCTTTAACCTGTTTTATCCAATTTCCAGGGCTGGCAACGCATAAGCAACTCTTCGGATGTTGTGTATGTACATGGCGACGGGATCACATAACATCAGGTGAACCGTCTGCTCGCTTGCCAACCTTTCCTATAAACAAAAAAATAAGATACCCAGTGCTAATTTTGTTTCAAATCCACATCAAAATTGGGTGCGGAACAATGAGGTACTTGAGTTTTTAATGTGACAGTTATACCGTGGAATAATAAGATATTACAGAAACTTACCATAGCCTCCTTTATTGCATTGCTTCCGGTAAATGGGATAGCCGAAGGCGTAGTTAAAGCTTGAAAGGCATTTTATTGCGATACTACTAAAACCACTAAATCATGATGATGTGTACACTCCAGGAATGGTTACTTAATATTAATTATTAGTTATAATTTAATTTATACTTTAATTAAGTAGGTATAAGATCTATATATAACATTTAAGTAAAAGTGTTGAGTACTGCCGATAAACTGTTAAATCTGTTAGTGAATTTTGTAGTTTTACTAAACTACACTAAATAAAAATAAACCTCCTAGCTTTTTGTAATTTCAAATGCGATAGTGTTTACTCCGTTGGTACGACTAAATAAATAAATATATATGTCGTGTTGCAAGGACGTGTTAAATATAAAAAAGGTCACGTAGTCAATTATAAAGTGTCCTCTCCAACGTTTTCCGCAGGTGATAGTGGAGAAACGGGATCGCATGTCCCGCAACAACGTGCTGCACCTGTGGCCGTTCGTCATCCAGGACCTGAGGGCTTTGGGGGCCAAGAAGTTCTTCGGCAAGTTCTGCGCTGGCGCCATAGACCACATCAGCATACGGCAGCTCCAGTGTATTCTGATGAAGGTGAGGTTTTTCACAACTACCAAAACAATTTAAAACTTTCAATGGGAGCCTGAAGCGACCGTTCTCCGTAAAGTAATATTGTGGTCGAATGTAATCGTCACGTTTTGTGTAGGATAAAGGACCATCTCCGCGGGAGATATGTGTGTGTGTTGCAGTCCACAAGTGTTGCGAAATATCTTGTAGGACAAGTATAGGTAAAACTTCGAAAACTGTAAATTTGTCGTTTTGTGCGGTGGTACGGAACCCTCATATCGCGAGTCAAACTCGCACTTGCCCGATTTTTTTAGTTATGAATGTTTGTAATAGACCGAATTGTGGTTTTATGTAAGAAACTTTTCGTGGAATCCATATTAAAGGCCGGAAAATTATATAGTATTTTTGTATGAAAATCTTCATTAAGTAATTTAAACATACAAAGTATTTATGTGCGATAAATCTTTGCGGACATAAACGTGGCATTTATTTATCGTATTAAATAACTTGTTATTCTCCTGCCACTATCGGTCACAGTGTAATTAAATGGTGTTAATAAAGTGTGAATTATTGATTAAATAAATGATTTGTTGTTTATACTCGACCTACCAACTCTAGTGCATAGTTCCTATAAAGAAACTTGACCCAGCTTCCTGTTTAGTGCTTAGTAAACACTGAACCAATGGTACCGGTCTCCAATGTATGTAGCAGTAAATATATTTGGGCCGCAATGACACGTATTCAACTTGTCTCCCTGTTGTAGGAGTGTTGTTCTCGTTATTCATTATTTTATAATTATAATAACTCATTTTTTAGGGTTTCTTACGCAAAGGGTAAAACGGGACCCATTACTAAGACTCTGTCTGTCACCAGGTATCTCATGAACCATGAAAGTTAGACAGTTGAAATTGTCACAGTTGATGTATTTCTGTTCTCGCTATAAAAACAAATACTAAAAACAGTATAGAATAAATATTTAAGGGGGCTCCCATACAACGAACCTGATTTTTTTGCCATTATAATAGATAATGGTACGGAACCGTTAGTGCGCGAGTTCGACTCGCACTTGGCTGGTTTTTTTTGTTTCCCTCTACACAACATTTACAAACCTCACGGAGTCTTAACTTAGACTCGCATAACATGTATAAAAATATTCGCTAATACGAATTTGTATTTTTAGTAGCCGTGGTAGCTCAGTGCCCGGGCGCTCGCCTTTAATTCTGTATACTCGAGGCGAACCTGAGTTCAAACCCCGGTGCCGGCACCAATGAAATTGTCATTTTCTTAAATGCAATTTTAGGTGCTGATTTACCACGTGCTCGACAGTGAAGGAAAACATCGTGAGGGAACCTGCATATCTAATGTGCGAAGTTCACCAATCCGCACTGGGGCCGCGTGGTGGACTATGCCCTATACCCTCAAACTAGAGGAGGTCTTTGCCCAGCAGTGGGACAATTTGAAAATAGGCTGTTACTGTACTTTTACTTTGCGAATTTGTTGAAGTTTCTCCACATAAGTCTTAATCGGTAGTGGCTATTTTTAAAACTCTCAGTTTTAAAGAAACATAGATTAGACAGAGAAATTTTGGCGGAGATTTGTGCGTGCAATTTGGGTATTTGCATGTCATGCGTCGTTGACACAACACGCGGACGCACCGTGTCTCATTCTGTACGCGTTTCATTCCAACACATCCAAACAAAGCCACGCCTCGGATTTCCATTGTTTACATACCATAAACAATTCGATGGCTGCTTATATGTACTTGTTTTTTTATTTACAGGTCGCTTTACTGCTCGGCGTCGAGTTTCACGAGGGTGTCGGCTTTGAAGAGCTCCTGGAGCCGACCGTGACGAAAAAATCTGAGAGTAAGCTAAATTACTGCTATACGCATGTGCCGGTTGAAGATTATTTAGGTTACACAAGAATATTTTGAATAGTCAACTGTATGTATTAAATGTTTTTGCCCTTATAAAAAAACTGTTTATAACATCCATACACATGCCTATCATTGCCAACACTTGCGATTTATTTATTTTAGCCTTTTTCATAGCATTGGTTATCGAGAACTGCAATAGATTGCCGCGTTTTCCATGTTGTAGCTTCAAGATTTGTAGTGCCTATGGAAGGATCGACGCACAACTTTTGAGAGCAGAGGTCTTTTTACCTAAAAAAAATATTTTTTATTACTTTCAAATGTTTATAAGCTACAGGCAGCGCTCATTCTCCTCGAAATATTGTTCTGGTCAATTTTAATCATGACGATGTATGTACAAGAAATCGATCAACTGCGCCGGATATATTTTAGTGCAAATGTGTCGCAACGCACTCTTTTTTGCTTGATCAGACACTCATATTAAACCAATCCGAAGATATACTATATTACAAATCGAAGACACCCCTAAATCTCTGACTGGTTGTCAGAACGGACTCTATGCCGCCAATCTTACTATTGACCACTTTAACGCTAGCTTCACGGACCGAGCCAACTTGACTCATTAAAAATTCTATTGCTATATATATATAAAATTGAAATATTTCATTATGTAACTAAAGACCATATGTATTGAAGAAATAATTTTCAAATTGGCTCAGTCCGTAAATCTAGCGTTGAGTCACTGTTAAATAACACTGACAGGTTGTCAGAATCGAATCTACTCCGACAATCGCTCGATAGACACATTGTGCCCTGTTCGACCCTTAGCGCTGCTTGAACTATAGTGCTTCTGTTTTCGCAGCCTTGGGTTGGCGTGCACGCGTCTCGCCCGCTAACCACCCAATGTCCCAGTACGAGTTTGACGTGCTCATCGGCGCCGACGGCAAGAGGAACACACTGCAGGGCTTCAAGCGCAAGGAGTTTCGCGGCAAGTTGGCAATGGCGATCACCGCCAACTTTATCAACCGACACTCGGAACAGGAGGCATCGGTGAGCACACCCCCCTTTAATAGTTTTTTCATGTCACACGTTTAATGATTGCCGTGACAGTAAACGCTATTACGCTCTCTTATGCCGTCACCCAGTACCTTTCTCCCCACCACCGTAATGCAAAAAATTAACTCTTTTATATTATATACTCGGTGAGGCAATAGGGTCCTGAAAACCCGAAATCAGAAAACATCCGTGAAGACTTAAAATTATCCTGGCAATTAAATAGTTAATGAATTCAACAACTTCTAATGATTAATTCTATTTGGAAAAAAATGTTTTTTCACTAAACATGAATTTTCGACACATGATTTGTCATCGATCTTAAAACGTTACAGCAAACAGGACATGACGTTTTGGTATCAAGTCTTTGAATTAATTATTCATATATCAAAATTATCAAAATATACGATAATTCTAAAAACTATTACAAATTGAACAAAAAAGTAATCAGCCACTCCATTGGAGACATTCACTAATGGTGGAACACATCATAAAGCTGAATAGTAGGGAAGCCGAAGAGGGGATTTTGGGATTTACTCGAGCGTGTCAGATTAAGGTATGATGAGTTAATTATATACTGAAAAGTGTAAATTTCAAAAATCACATGATTTTAGCGTGACGCAAGAGAGCGGTGGGTGTTGCAAAATTTGCAAAATAAAAAGTGTTGCCTCAACATTTTCGAACGAAGTCGATTTTATTATGTTGAAGGCGATAATTTTAGAATAACAAGAAAAATATAATGTGCTCATTCCCAATGACCAAAATATTATAAATCGCCAATAAAGTTTAGTGCATACAGCTGGTAGTAAAGCAATAATTACACAGATCCAGACGAGGAAAAATTATTTTATATTACACCTTAAAAACAAACAAAGCGATCACTTTTGAAAATATTGAAATAAGGTTTTTTTTTATTTTGCAACTTGCTAACTCTCACACTGTTTCTTTAAGGTACACTAAAATCGTATAATTTTTATAGTATACACTTTTCAGTATATTATTAACTCGCCACATCTTAATCTGACACACTCGAGTAAATCCCAAAATCCCCTCTTTGGCTCCCCTACTACAAGGGAGATAGATAAACATACTCCATTATATTCTAATTTGCTAATTAGAATAGTGTGTGAGTCATCTTAAGTCTGCAATTTCCACATAGTTTTTGACTTTTTTAAAAATTCGAATTAATAGTGGATTAGAGTTTTTTAATTATGTAGAAGGAATATTATATGTAAAAATTATTAAGGCCGTTAGTGTGAGGAATTTATTCAATCGTTTTTGGGAATAGATATACCAGTTCATTAGCGAATAAAACTTTTTATTCTATCCTTCTTTTTAAAGATGGTAGAGCATAACATCCTTCATACAGCATGTGCTGCGCTTTTTCGTCCATGCTCGCCCGAGGAGGTACCACCAACCTTGACAGAGCCAGCATAAAATAAAGTATGCATGGCTCTTCCCAGTCCTTACCCCACCAAATCATTGGGATGTTGTATGTCCATGGGCGATGAGATCACTTAACATCGGATGAAATGTCTGCTCACTTGCCAGCCTTTAAAAAAAATCCTCTCCGATTAAATCACATTCACCGTCCAGCCCTAGTTTAGTCACTCCTGCAAGTGCTGTTGTTGAATATTATGACTTGAAATAAGTTAGCGAGGCTTGGTAGTCACGGCTCAGTTTGACCAAGGCACCAAGAACATTCTGTTCTCTTACTTAGGATATTCAAAGGAATTTGTATTTAACTCAGCAAGGTTGCTGGTAATGCGGTTTGTTAGCTGGTATGTCAAATTGTAAAAGAGAAAGCTTATCTCACAGTACTCTTTTTGAATTTAATTTAAAGTATTCCATGGGTGTTATTCATACGTGAACATATATGTCCATTGTCATAATCTTTTTATGATCAAAAGTAGTGAAGTCCCTAATAAACAACGGGCTCATATTTACCTACGGGTATTATAACATTTATTGCTATGCAGATAATAACCAGGGAAATATTTCCCAGGAATTTGTTGAAGAGTATTGGACAAACTTATGTCTGACGCAGAGGTTTGCTAATAATCTTTGGAGTGAGACTGACCAAATTAAGTATATTTTACATACATTGGTTTTTACTCTTTTTTGTAGTTTGTTTTATAGTGCTGTTGTGTTACAATAACTAAATTAAATAATTTTATTCACTTCTATATTTATAGTTTGTTTAAAATAATCGATTGTAATAAAACTAAGAAATATTTATTTCCATATTGTTGATTTCCACATGCATTAATGATATTTCGCAATTTTACTTTTGTTTGTGAATTATATAATATTTAATCGTCTATCGTAAATTTAATTTCTCTATACAGTAGTGTTAATAAAATAATTTATAATTTTTCCATTGATGATATGTTCTATTTTTCTATATATATGAAACCTTATTG
>DWHK01002126.1:0-10274 GCA_018247855.1 Graphium androcles
GGCCATAAATCGTCACGAAAGTACACCGGTTCCAACTGAGGTCGATACACGAGGCTATTGAAATAAAGAAACATCCCAATTTCAACAGAGAGGTTGGTGAGATGCTACCACCTGTTTTGGGATCCCATTATAAACAAAAAGTAGTCAAGTCATTAACACAATACTGCAAGCCGAGTCAGCATAAAATAAAGTATGCATGGCTCTTAGGGTTGCTGGATGACCATTTCTACCCATTTCTTTTCCCATTCCTTTTCTCACCAAATCGTTAGTATAATCCTGACCTATCCTACCCTTTAACCAGTTTCATCCAATTTCCAAGGCTTGCAACGCTCACGCAACTCGGATGTTGTGTGTGTGTCCATGGGCGACGGGATCTCTTAATATCAGGTGAACCGTCTGTTCATTTGGCAACCTTTTCCTATAAAAAAAATAAATAAAAAAAGATTTCAAGTAACTATAAGTAGTTACTAGGTAGATCGGACCAAAATAAATTTTCAAGTTCATGGAATGCCAGATTAACAATTGACATCAGGACGTCAAATACTCCAGTTCCTAATTCTAGTAATTAAAAATACTTAACCCACTCTAAAACGTATACGGTAAAATTTGTAGTACAGTAAATATAGTTAATCTTGAAACCGTAAACTCCAAGCGTTATATACTTTTTGAAGCAGACTTGACAAACGTTGTCCTATCCTAATTTTGGTGCCGCCGAGTGAAACAGTGCCGCCTATCGGATCCAAACTCCTTCTGAACAGATAAAAATTGATAGTTATAATAATAAATTAATCAATCATATATTCGCCGCTACTGTTTACGATCTCTTTCAGCCAATCTCAATGCTGTTCCACCAAAGGTCGCCCGGCCTGGTATTTAAGAAATTGTTAAGCCAGTTTTTGAGGTCTTCTTTATTGTCTAAGGTGACGCGGCTCATATGTTTCAGCAGGGAGCGGAAAAGTTATTCATCGGTGCAAGTCTTAAAGGAATAAATAATTAAATTACCCTAAAAGACGATTAGCAAAGTTTTGTAGCGGAGAAAGAGCTTTATCGAATTAATATTATACGTATGCTTTTCCAAAATGCAAAAAAATCGTTTTGAAATTAAAGAAAATATAAAAACACCATGAAATTATTCGCCAACCTGATATATAAAGATTTAACTATTTATTATAGCTTAATATAAAATATAATATTTATAAAAAACTTTCTAAATTGTAATAACAATCATTATGTTAAGAAATTAACTATTGATTTTTGTACTTAATCAACTAAATATATTTTACGGAACTTTAACAATCGAATATTAGAGTTTAAAATAAACCAGCGATGTCAGCTTCACCATTAAGCCACTCTAACTTTTAATAGTGTTCACGTTCACTAAGATGTGCTTCGAAGGATATAAACTTACACCTAGTTTAGATGCAGAGTTGGTTAAAAGGATTTCTTCTTTGACTTTTATTTATGTAAGGAGAAGTGAAGTGATATTCTAAAAGTTGAACTCTATATCTGTGAATACATTGATCTAGTAAATTGATTTAATGCTGGCACTACACTTGACTCTTCCTGTTCGCCTTATTCGGCAACAAATAAACAAATACCTAATGCACAACAAATCAACCATCCACATATATAGCCGAATAGCGATGCATCAAAATATTTGCCATTTAGAACAGGAACACATATCGGATGATATGGCACTTGCAACAAATAAAAGACATCCTTACGGGTCCGTAGTGCGCGCGCGTTTTTAAATGCGGCCAAATGTAGTGGCAGTCTTCTTGGTTGACCGTTCGTATTTGACAATAGTAACTGACTCATTACACTTACCACATTTTCTCACTACACCCTAATTTGACTGGTAGAGAATGCCTAATGGAATTAAGTCTACTGATTGTAATCCTGTTTGAAGTGGTGGAATAAAATGGCCTTACAGAAAATCAGCAAAAAAAATAAACGATTTAAGTTTAATGCTTATTTTTGTTTGTTCGTAGCTCTCATTAAGTAGCGGCCCAAGGGCCTGTTTAGTTACATACAAATGAAAAATATTTTTTCTTAACACTCTTTTGACGTATTCTAGCCCAAAAAGTTTTTGAAATCTTATTTATAAACAGAATTGATATAAATCTTTTACAAATTTAAGAGTATAATAACGCCTCAATGAGTGAATTTTTATTTCTTTATTTATTAAACTTGTTTTGATGATGTACAATGCAATGTAAGTGATCAATAGTACCTTTACATTGTTTTGTGAAATACGGCTTTTAGAATTCAATTCTTTTGCAACGGGTGTCTTAGGTACCCTCTAAAACAGAATATAATGCTTTAAATTTGGTATTATTCATTGAATACTGTTAAATCACTTTAATTTTTGTTAATAATACTTAGTAGTAAAAGTATAAGGCACTTCTTATGTGCGGTGAAAGGAAAAAATTAATTATTAAAACCGTATTATACAATACAAAACATAATTTGATAAATATTATTCCTGTTTTGTTTATTGCAATGCTTATTTATTTCATCAATTGAATAAATAAAACCGATATTATTTTCACAGAAAAATAAACTGATTTGAAACTCTTTTCAAATGTTTCGTTGTATATTTCTTTGTTACTTAATTTAAAAAACTGTTTTTTTTAACTGCATAAAAAATTTGAAGGACCAATCTGTATCGTATATACATATATCCTTTCAAATAAAACAGAAGTTATAAAATCGGTTAATAAATGACGGAGTTTCGGGGTAACAAACGAGAAAAAATAAACCCGATTGAGAACTTCTTCCTTTTGAAGTCGGTTTAAAAAATACAACTATATGACACTGTAAGTATAGCCGAGACAGTGTCTCTGTCTGTTTGAAGTACATGTAGTGATTATGTGTTTATGCTTGGTTTGTTTATTGCTTAAAAGTTAAAGGTAAAAAAGAAAACTGTACCTTGCCATTGGCGACGGGAGGAAGGTCATACACTTGCACCTATCTTGTATCCAAGTAAAATGAACAGAAAAAGAAAATATCTTGTCAGTAGTGCCTCAGTACTCTAACTAGAGTTGTGCCAACGCTACCCAGGAACAGGGTGCGTACCCTGAAAATGCCCAAAGATGACCAGATATCCCAATTTTATTGTCAGAGCTGGATCTCGCAGCTTCTAAGCGTAGCTCTCTCGGAGCCTAAATTTCATACAGAGGATTTACCAATAGGCCCGTGAGGCCTGAACTAAGGGCAGCATGATTTCAGGGCGGCAAAATTTTCAAAATGCCAAAACTTTTTGTAGCTGTAAAGTTTTGTTTGAATGTAATAAAAATATTATAAAACGTTTTTAAATTTTGAATTTACGTTCCATTCTATTAATTTGTCTGTGCAATGTGACTTTTTGATAGATTGATTGATTGATATATTAGTCACTGAAACAAATTATAGATTTTTTTAATTTATAATTTTTATGTCGGGAACTAAAAGCATATTTGATATTTTTAATAAAATGCTTTACATACATAATATCTTCAAAAAATTCATGGAATAATGCTAAAAAACTAATAGACAAGTGGACAAAAGATTCGTTGAAAAAAGGAGTCATAATACATTTATTTTAATTAAGGAATTTTCAAAAACCTTTTTTTTTCTAGAAAGCTTCTTTAAATAAAATAAAAATCTAATCAATAACTTCGGAAAAACAAACGTGGGATATTTACACACGAAATATAATTTTGATAAAGACAATTTTCTATTTGCTTTGCTAATAAAATAAATACATTTTTTTTTCGACATACGCTACCATTAATTGAGTTATAGACAAAATCTAAGGCGTTTCTTTGTAAAGGTTTTTTTGTTTACAAAGTCACAATTTTTATTTGCATAGCGAGTTGCGAGTTGTTGCTCGCAGTATCATCTGCGTAGAAATTCCTTCAATCATTTTACCTTAAATATAATATAATTAAATACAATATTGAATGCGGAGTTTGGACGTCAATAACGATGATGTCACGACAGTCGTAGGTACAGTGAGTACAGGTACATTTAACACAACAATTTTGACGGACGTTTTTGAGATGCTGATTTTGTATCCTGGTTGTATAAGTGTGTATCTAAGATTATATGACCGAGTGAGCGATACGTCAGCAATACGTCAGAGTTGTCCGACCAGCCTTCCAGACAGGTGATATGGCGATGTACATACATACACGTATACATACCCCTATACATACGCATATACACATGGACACATACACACATACATACATACATAAAATGTGTCTTTGCCCCAACTGTAATTGTAAACCTCACTCGCTTCGCTCTCTCGGTCAACAGTTATATTATGTATGTAAGCCAAGTGTCATAGAAATATGTCTGTTTGTTGTAACCTCATGTCATGTAGCTAGTAATTAGCGGATTGTAAATCATGTAGATCGGTAAATTGTGGATCAGTAATACGCCACAGGCATGAAGAGGGCGCCTAAGTTAAAAGAGTATAGTTTTGGATCACCTCATAAAAGATGTAAGAATTTTTACATATAAAAATATTTCACCGAGCTAGCGAAAAGAGTGAGGTTTACAAATACATTTGGGGCGAAAACACATAATCAAACATACACATAGAAAACACAATATCGTTACGGACGTTACGTTATTACTAGATTTTCAGAAGTTTTTAAAGACTTCTATCTATATTTAAAGAACCCTCATAAATTAATAATATGACATATCTGAATTAACGGGCACAAAGGTTCATTAATATTAATGTAAAACTTGGGATACACCATCTGATTGATTTTCCTAATTGAAATTATTCACGGAAAAGTTTTTTTTTATTGCGCTACTCGTTTATGGCGACTCCGGTAAAGTTAAAAAGTTTGATTATTTTGCACTTGCAATAAAAATGGGTCAGCCTTAAAACTGTGGTCTGTAGGTATGCTTTGCATTTAGATTTATTTTAACTCGGGAGCAGGACATTTTTTAATTTGTATTCAGGTATGCTTTGCATTTAGATTTATTTTAACTTTGGAGCAGGACATTTTTTAATTTGTAAAATAACTTTGCTTAAAGGTTATTTGAATTTTGATTTAAAATTAGAAATTCCTATAAAACTGTCCCAGGTGTTACAGG
This sequence comes from Graphium androcles, assembly GCA_018247855.1. Taxonomy (NCBI): domain Eukaryota; kingdom Metazoa; phylum Arthropoda; class Insecta; order Lepidoptera; family Papilionidae; genus Graphium; species Graphium androcles. Next base: position 5,098 of record DWHK01002126.1, read on the forward strand.
AATTTAATATATTTTGACTGAGATATTTATAGACGACTTTGAAGAGAAGACCCTTACTGCAGCTCTCAGAAAATCTAGATTTTATGAGTGGTATGTTGATGATACATTTACAATTTTATCATCGGACAAAATAAATGCATTTTTTATCACCTTCATTCAATACATCCAAAAATTAATTATTTTTGGATGTATTTACATTACCTTTTATAGGTGTTTTAGTGAGCCGTAACACCAACACCACATTGAGCCACACTGTGCATAGAAAACCAACCAAAACATACTGTTATTTAAATGGTGAATCTCACCACCATCGTTCACAGTCATGAAACGTGAGCAAATCTTTGTTTCAGAGAGCATGCGGGATCTGTGACGAGCAACATCTGGCCGTTGAATTACAACGTGTCAAGTAAGTTCTGCACGACAACAAACTCCCAGCACTATCGTCACTGTGACCGAATGAAGCTAGCCACAGTAGAGTAAGTACCTACTATCTTATCATACATTAGAAGTGTCACAGACAAGATTTACTACATTTTCAAGCGAGCGTCTATTAAAATATATTACAAGCTGCTGAAGAAAATAAGTAATTTTTACCACCTGTCAAGTGCAATATCCCTATACAAGATCCAGGAGTGTACAAGCATGATTGTGAATGTGGTCTCTCTGTGAGTGTAGGTCAAACAAAGAGATCTATAAAGACCCGGTTGAAGGAACACATAGCCGATATTAAAAATAATAGCCAAACAAGTCTGCAGTTTGTGAACACATATTTAAAGGACCCTTGCAAAAGAAAACCGGTCCCTGCTAGGGATGATTCGCTAGGCTATTGAAATTAAAAATTGCAATAATAAAATATCCAAATTTCAATAGAGAGGATGGTTGGCTGCTCGGGATCTTATTGTAAATAAGATCAAGTCAAGACATAAGCACAGCATTGCAAGACTTCAAGATAAAAGTAGTAGGCTAGTACCCAATAATTTCAAAAATAACATATGAGAGGGCTTCGTTAAACCTAATCCTCCCTAATCAGTTTCGTCCTATATAAATTTCAGCTTTTCTTTTGAATGTATTAGAATCCTTGTTGATGTAATATGTTTAAGTGTCAGCTTTTATATATAAAAATAACCTATTGAGTAATTTTCATTTCGGATTCCGTTCAGTACACAACACCAAAACTGTCTTACTTAAAATCACGGACGTTTTTAGATTGAGAATGAACATTCTCCTTTCCTACTCATTTGAGATTAACACTTACAGTCTTATTTCTATCTTCGTGGACGAGAGAAGTCAGTCCACGTGGGGCAAGATACTTTACAATGGACCCAATTTGAGGGGGTACAATGGGTACAAGGGGGTATTCTTATGGTACGCCAGATTCAAATTACCATACCATCTCCGATAATTTTCACAATTTTTATAAACTCAATCACATCTTGTATCAACTGCGCGTACCACTTGGATGCAGATTGCAAACATCTAGACGGATATTACCGATATCCAAAACGTGGTATTTCAACTTAATAACAACCTTAATGCTATTTATGATTGTTAATCGCATTTAAGAGTATCGGTCAATGCAAACTAATATCAACCAATGGTGATAAAAAGTTCGAGAATGCTGCATAAAATTAATTTCACAAGTCAGCCTTTCGTACGTTAAAACAAAATTATTCCATGTCGAACTCATTGAAAAACTTGTGTCTATTTTTGTAGATAGTACAATGAGCTGGAGAGTATGGGTCGGTGAAATTAGTAGTAAAGTCTATGCTCCCTTACGACTGAAGAATTTTCTTTTGTTTAAGACCAAGCTCATGCTAGTGCAAGCCCTTATATTTCCAATAAGTGATTAATTAAATGTATATTGCCTGGATTTAAAACAAGAACTTTTGAACAAGCTGGAGGGCCCAGCTTGTTCAGAAAAGCCCTACAGCTTATTCGTTGTCTCAAATGATTCACCGTTAAACCAATTATAATAGTTTAATTTTCATTTTCAGTTTAACAGAATAATTTATTTAAAATTTGCATCGATAATTAATGTCGACGTTGGTAGTGCGTGGTTTAGCGCTATTTCTCCCGTACACATAGGCATTTCACGCACACTATTGCATTTCATTTTTTGTTTAACCCTAGTTGAACTCAAACATGTTATACTAATCGATGGTTTGGTTCATACTACTAAGTTTCAAATTGTATAAACAACAAAGTGTTGCAGTGGTTGTGTTTTTGTGCTCCATGTGCGTTTTATATTATAATGTGTTATAAATATATAAAGAGAGTTTGTGCATTACGTACATAATTACAGTAACAATAGTGTTAATTTTTTTACATTAAAATAATATTGTATTAGAAGTCTTAAAATATTTTTTTCTTTAATTATATAACTATGTAAAATTAAGAGAAAAACCTTAATGTTTTTTTTTTGTTTATTAAAAATAAAAGATTTTGTTCAGAGCACATTGTAATAAATAATAATGAAAGTAATAAAATGCAAAAAGAATAATCAACTCTGTTTTTTTCGTACAACCTTTGTTGGGCAGAATTGAGAAAATTATGTAACTTCAATATCGGCTGAAGCGTACACAATTCTCATAACATCAGTAAAACTCTGTTTCCAGCCGTACAATAATATGAGTGGGTCGCCTACTCTCACGAAGCCCCTCTGCATGGCCCATCGGGCACAGAAATTTATACGCTGGTTTAGATCCGTTTCCCAATCTGCATCAGGTGTTGCTGAAATATAATTTAGATTATGATAGACCATCTAGTAATTTATTTTGTAGACCGCTAAATAATCGATGGAAATTTTATGGTTTTGGAGAATACCACTGAAGACTTTTTATTTAATGTTTATCTTTTATTTTTTTACTGACATTAATTTTATTTTTAAATTTGCTTTGCGTTTCAAGTTTTTAAAGTCTACGCGTATACTTGTGTCTGTTTGCGTTTCTTTTACGCTAAAACACTTCAAACACCAAAACCTTCCATATAGCACTTTGGAAATAGAAAATACAACTAATATAATAAATGCTTAGAGAAATAACTTGTGGTACACGGCAATGAATGCCGAGTAGAGCGTGATTAGAGCATTATTTCGCGCGGGCGATTTTATAAACGTCCAAAAGAGCAGAGTCTGCATTAGCTAGCGGAAACAAAAATACAACCGCCACCATGAGTCTTCAGAGGGAAATCAGCATGGACTCAAAGGCGTTTATAAATTAAGACGGAGGCTGCGCATGCTGTTGCGACTCCCGTTGCCAAAGAGTTTCAGACCTTTGTCGATCTAGTCTTTGTTATCAGATTAGGGTGACAAGGGTGATCAGTCTCCCCTGGAGTGCAAGTTGCGAGAACAGGTTCTTGACCAACTCATCCTTATTTCGAATGTGGCTACGAAATTTTCAAACGATTTTTTTTCTGAAGAGTACATTCGTAAAAGATGTAAGAGAAGCAGCGGAAGCTATTAGGGATTCCGTGGAAACGTCATTAAAGACTTCAGCCTCAATGGAAACAAGAAAATTTAATGTAGACAATAAATGGTTCAAAATAGAGGTCTTGGAGCTAGCGAGTTGATTGATCTACGCACGGAGCTTCGAAAATCGCCGGAGGATCGATCGAAAGAAAGTGTAGCAGTCTCAACACCGCTAAGCTCACCACTAGCTGTAGACCTCCCAAGGCGCTCCATAATAGGGGCGGTGGACAATTGATCGACTGAACTGTGCCACTTTACTTCTTAGAAAAGAATTATTTCTACTATTAGTAACTAGTTTACACTTCATTTTTTGTCCATTTGTAGTAATTTTGTCCATTTAGATTTTTTTATAAAAAAATTATCATGCATTTCACCTAGACAGAACATATTATAAGTTAGTAACACGAGTTGGTCAACAGAAAAACAGTTGTCCGTTTTGATTTCAAACCTATCAAAATCATTAGAAGGAGGCCGGTGCATCCATACTATAATACACCGTTGAATCTTAACACAGTATAACTCTTTAGACAACAACATCTTTTCTTATTAACACAAAAGAATAATCGCGAGTAGCGTTTACTCTAACAAGCGAACTTGACATTTTATAGTTTCTAGTTCTATATCTACAATTTTACAACGTTAATTTAAATTACTATAATTGTAGTAAAAAATCAAACCCATCCATATACTTTCGAAAAATGTTAACAGTTGTAAGGAATTGTTACCATGTTTGAGAGACAAAGACAAAGTTTATAATAAGAAATTCCAGGAGGACGTTATTAATATACATTGCAAATAAATCATTTTTGATAACGTGGACCGATTCCTTTTGGTATTATTCACGCTTCCAAGGCATTGGAAATAACGTTCTCACCACTTGGTCCATACTGTCTAAAATATTTGATACAAACCTTCATAAATTAAGGGCATAATTCCACGATATAAATGCATTTGTCTTGCAATAATTGGATATCTCGTGACAGCTATGATCGGGCAACGGGGTTTAAATTTGGCAACTTGGAATGCCGGTTTTCCGTTTGACGTGACAATTATGATTGCAGCAGCTATCAATTGGTAAGCCGCTAGCACTGCTGACATTGTTATAACATTCGATTCATCACACGGCTTCGGGATCTGAATATTAAATATATATAAAGATAATAAATTATAGAAGATAAATACACCTTATCTTCTCCGCTCTCGCTTCTAAGACGTTCACAGAGCTACATATATTACTTGCCTTGTTTGATGTCTTCCTTTAGATCCTATGTTTTGATAATTATTTTTGGTTTATGGAACAATATACGAGTATTTGCGTTTAAATAACATATAACTCAAAGTTTTGTTCGAACTTATTAAGATAAAAGTGCATTTTCGTCAAAGTGGTATATATTACACTCTCCAGGATAATTTCAGTATAATATTTTGATTATTTGTTATTAAGTGGTATACATTGATTCATTAAGTACCTTGTTTATATTATGTTCCTCATTAATTTTTTCACAAAAATAATGAACATTTTGAATGCGGTGAAATTTTTAAATTAAAGCCACCATTACTGTCCCAAATACCACGTAAATGATTGCAGTGAAGTGCGATATATAAAAAAAAGCTTGATAATTTATTGCGAAATAATGAAAGAATATAATGATGATAATTAGGTAAATAGATAATTACTTCGTCGGCAAACTCATGAAAAGTTCTCTTGGTC
>DWHK01002127.1:0-10273 GCA_018247855.1 Graphium androcles
CTGCTAAGTTTCTCGCCCGCTCTTCTCAGCAGAATCTGCCTTCCGAGCTGGCGGTAGCTTCCTCCCGAACATTCATTACTGTGCCAATGTAAAATTTGACGATTCATAAGAACGCGCAAGCGTCTATGTGAATGAAGACATTTTGAATTTGAAAAATGAAATTAAACCGGTGTATAACGTCAGTGTCGTCAGAGGCCCTGGACCGATCGCGGGTGGCGCGCGAGCGGCGCGAGGCGGAGCAGCGCAAGCGGCTCGACGAGCTGCGCGCGCACGCGGCCGCCGCGCAGGCGCAGCGCGAGCGGCGCGACGAGGAGCGCCGCCGGCGGCAGGCCGAGCAGCGGGCCCGGGACGACGACCGGCGGCTGCAGGTGAGCGGGCTCTTGCATGTGCCGGTGTGGTGGGGAACAGGGCGGAGATCGAGGGAGAGGTATCGGGAGATGAATACAGTTTACGCCAAAGATGATGCATATCACCTCTGGCGTAACTTGTAATTATCTCCCTATACCCCTTTTACCTAACAAGTAAAAGGGATTTAAACTTCATGTGGAGACAAGACTCCCCTAAATGATATGACGAGAGTGGTAGCAAGGATAAAGATGTAGGTCACATGCACCTAGAATAAGTCAGAGATACCAAGATTGTTGTCGAGAGATATCAGGTTAACAGGATATAGCTGGGCCGATTGTAAAAGGCTCTACGGTGGAGATGAAGCTGCAGTCAGTCTAAGCAAGATGGCAAAAGATGGTTACAGGTGGGGGTAATAGATGAATAGATGGTGAAAGCGACAGTGCTTTTCTTAAACTGAAAGTATGATTAAGTAATAGAATAGTATGGAAATAGAAGAAAACGAGCAAGAACTGAAAATTTGTACTGCAATACTAGATCTGCTAAGTGGGAAACTAGATCAAATGAAATAATCAAGAGTACATCATCTCCGCTGCAATCTGCTCAACGTAATGAGAATAGTCACATTGCGGATGGTTCTGTTTTGAACACCCTAGAGACATCAACGAGTCTCTGGCTCTATTGCAAAGTACATAAAATATGATTATAGTCGACTACAGTGATGATAGCCGGTTCTCGAAGATAGAAAGTAGCAAGAAAAGAAATTGAAATAGTCTGATGAAGGCGATAATCATCCGTACAAATTTGTGACATTTTTTTCTTTACAGGTGGCATAATTTCAAACTTTGTTCAATCATTCCTCATCCTTAACTCGTTATGACCTCTATTGACTTCAAGTTCGGAAAAAATAATTATGTAATAGGTTAATTATACAAACTGGGTTGTCTGAGTATACTTCAGTTTTAAATGAGTTCTGATGTACTCAACTCGAGGTGACAGTAAACACTAAGTTGCTTGTTTAAATAACCCTATGTATTGAAATTCCTTTCTTAATTTTTCGTCTGAAAAAGAAAGATTTGCCATTACGTCTACAAAACAAACAATAATTTTGAGACGTATGCTAATAGCTGAAATAGTGCATTAGATTAAAATGTAGGGTAATTTTTATTTTACATTTTTTATAGTTTTCGTATTTGATATAATAAATCCCGTCCAATATCAAAAATGACATGAAGGCTTACAATAAAAATATTATATTTAGCCTCTATTTCCATGAGGGCACAGATGACTCTCACGTATGACTTTGCTTCAACAGGCCGAGCAGAGGGCAAAGGACAACGACAGGCGACTGCAGGTGCGTAGAGATGACACCACAGTATAAATAACACTGCAGATAAACTGCTGAAAAGTCCTTAAAATTTGCTATGGGAACTCCTTTATGAACAAGGCCCTTTTGGCTATGCTAGAACGAGAACTGTGTATTAACAAATATGTAATATCTACCCTCAGTTGTAATAACAAGTTCAGTATGCTATGTTTTGTGACCTGTAAAATTCAGTAGCTAGTTTTTCATCTTAACAGTTTTTAAGTACTTTAAATGAAAATAACTATTACACCAAGTTATGATTTCGAATTCAACAATATCGCCCTACCCGCATAGATTCGTGATTGTGATATTGCGTATCTCGCTCGGAATCCGGAGGTGGGTCATTTTGACCTTTGCTCTGCCTTGCAGTATTGAGGTCGCCGTCCAAGAATTCTTGATCAGGCTATATCTGTGCTTGTGTTCCAACTGTGTGCTACCGTAGATTTGGATCAAATATTACATTTGATAATTTTGACCTGAATGTGAAACTAACGACGCTTTACTTTTTTGTTTATTAACATTATTTAGTCTTTATCTTTTGCTCTCTTGAGCTCTTAAGTTTAAACAGAAATATTTATCGTATCATCCTGGCATATAGATGAAACAAAAATTACACTACACAACTTGCATATAATAGATTTGGATTTGAATTTCTTTAAGATTCGACTACATCACTGAACCGAGACGCGTTATGTGATAGTGGTCGTCTATATTATTGTGACCTTAGTGATCCATCACCGGCTCTGTATGGTCCGCTTTTTGGATCAGAGAGACAAGTTGTAATAATCACGATTATTAATACGTTGGATCTAATGAAATTAACGCAACCTGCGTTAATTTGATATAGATCTTATATACCCGGGCTGTTTATAACAATAATGAGTATTCTAAAATCGTGAGCAAAATTTCATTATAAAATGTCGTTATTTAAAGTTTATATGTTTCAAGTCTTATCAGCGGACTACCTTTCCGGATTGGTGGTAGTTTCCTCAAAAACTTAAAAAAAAGCTATATAAAATTTGACCCATCATATGAACGTGTAATGGTCTATGATAAAACCCATTTTGAAGTTGTTGAGCCTTTTTCTGTTCCTGAAGAACCTTTTTTTGTTTTATATGCTTCTCACCTTTCCAATGATTTATTCTCTGTTATATCTTTCCCATTGTGAGCTAATATCTTTATTTACTTTACGTTTGTGTCCATTAGAAAGTTGCGGTACTAGGGCGAGTGTTGTTGGTCCCAAGTCGTCAAGTGAATCAACGTTCACGTTTTCAGAATTTCACTGTCGTATAGTTACGGTGGCAACTATTATGCACCGCGGCGGTGAAAGTGCCGCTGTTTGGATGACGTCGCCCGTCTTGGCGACGCATATAATAAATCTCTAGAGCGTTTGTATAGAATGTTCTAGAAACATAGATATTTCTACTAGCTATTGCCGGTTTTAACTTATCCTTATCCTATTGTGGGTGGCTCCCGAGATTGAGATCGTAGCGTTATAACGTAAAGAATTCCTCATGAATGTCTTTATCATATAGAAAAATAATTTTTCCATTCTGGCTTGTGCTACCAAAATTTTGCGTATATGTATATAACGCCTGTTTAAGTTGATTTCTAAACCATCGGGTTAGACTTACAATGGACACTGCAATTAGGTTAGCCCTTGATTTTTTTTTACTTTTCACAACGGCATCAGTGTTCCGTTTACAGTTATGTAGGTGCTTGAGTGGTACAAGTAGTGGTGTTTTCAAAGCGAAGGTCGTGAATTCTAGGGCATTTTAGGGCTTAACGGGCTGATCATTTAATTACATAAGAAGTAAAGTGATACATATGTGGGGCGGGAATTTAAGAAGCTGGTCCTATGCCTGATCTCCAGTCGTGTCGGGCTATAGGATTAAGAGAAGGGAGAGTGCGCCTGTGTTTGTGCACACACTTGCACACGCTAAGTGTCCTATATAATTTGTTCTTACGTACATTACGCTTAGGTTCGGCTTGAAGAGCATTACATAATGATCCATATATGATGTGTTGCTATTGAACTGTTCTCGCCACACAAGAGAACGTGTTTGGTCTGTCTGTGTCTCCAATTAGCACTTGGCATTGCGCATATAGCACATTTCGTCGACCAGCAGTGCTAACTATTGATTCAGCTCCTATCTCATTATAGCACACTGTTGGGTAATTCGTAAAAAGGAAAAATGCCAAACACACGTATGTTGCATAATGACTCTTTAATGTCGGTAATTTAAAGCGGTTTTCTTGATCATAAATCTGTCCATTCGTCTAAACTTGGTAAAAACTTCCAAGTATGAGTTATTTCTATTACGTCAGGGCAATTTGTCATGTGTTTACGATGTAAAGATTAGAAACACGACGAAGAACGTTCAGACAAATAACGTTTGAGAAGTTCGTATGGAACGTGCTACGGTCGGATATGTACATAAAATAAAACATTATCCGGTGTGTCGGAAAATTGAAGATTTGTTTAAAATGGATAGAGGAGAGACTATAAGAGAAATTTTCTAATTTATTGATCTCCGTGTTTGCTTACTATCACTATATTTAATACACGAATAAAACATATTTGAATAAAAAATTAATGAATGCAAACAACATACACCGAACATACAACGAACACCATAGAAAAATTTCATGCCAAGGAATACGTATATTATTATAATAATTTAGCTAGGCAGTATTATATGTGATAGTTGTATTAACTGTTGTTGTTATTAGTTTGACCAACCACATCATTTTTGGATTGCTTGTAAATAAACCTGAGCGATCGAAAAATAGTAGTCGTCTGACGGTCCTTTGGCATTAATACATTTTGATCTGCAGATATGAATAAACTGCAACATGATTCATGGAATACAGAAAAATAAAAAGGATAAGGGAAAGAGGGAAGATTCAGGAAGAAAACCGAATATCCAAAAAAAATTACGAAAACCAAATTCCAAATTTACGCAAGCAAACCGCGAGTAAAAGCAAGTCATATACTGTACAATTTCATGGTTTTTTTTTTACATTATAAATGTGAAAAATTTAAACGAATTAATAGCAATCTTCCCTTAAGAAATTTTTTTTTGTTCTAGCTGTTAATCTTAAATGCACTCGTGGCAAAGTGTGTTCAAAATTTTATGATCATTAGTTGAAACCGTAAAATATTTTGACATGATAACATCTTAAAAAAACATGACTCATTGTCACGTTCCGCCTGAGCCGAATGAGAGCGCGGAACAAGCAATACAGAGGCACAATCGGTTTAAGCGTTGGCTTGTGACGCATCTACCTCTCGTCTACTCGGACGCATCGGTCGATAGTTACAATTTATCGAAAAAAAATTAATTTTCAATTACCTATTTTTTTGCATCATACAAAGTAATAATAATAATGCAATTCAAACCATAAAAGTATGGAATTTTTCATCAATGTTTTCTTTACAGACAAACAATTTTTTTTCTTTACTAGTTGCAACAAGTGTATTCATTAATAGATGAATAGTGGAGGTCGAGTGCGGATTGTCTGAGGTAGGCCGGTGGACAATCGTCCGTTGGATTGACAGATGTCGTTTCATTCTGCGGTCATCTGGGTTCCCGTCTACGTATTACGTTCGCAATAGTAATCCGGTTAAAACTGATGCAGTCGTGTACTAGTCTACTTTGCCTTAGGTTAAGGAATAATTGTCTACGGGTAACTAAGGTACTTTTATACTCGCATAGATTGAAACCCCTCAGGAAAAACAGGCTATAGGGACGTTTTCTCTAAGTTATGTTGGCCATTCCAATCAATTTCCAGAATTTCTTTTTCATAGATGGCTAGTTGATTCCTGCGGATCAATCCAATTTGGTTTGGATTTCCTCAAAATCCGTTCTTTGTGTCAACTTTGCGAAAGGAGTCAATCGGACCTCTATCGATATTTTGATGAGTCAGTATATGTCTCTTATATGATTGCTCCTCTTCGATAAGGTTGACAAGTGTGCAGACGTCCCATCTGGTGTTAAGTGATGACGTCACCCATACACATTCACAACATCTAGAGAGTTACAGATGCGTTGCCAGCTTCGAAGGAAGTAGGTCGTTGAAAAGAAATAGATGTTTATAATTGAAAAGAAAAAGGATCCAGCATCCTCATGGGCCAAGTATACTTTTTTTTATTTTTTCTGTGTGTGGCTGTGGTACCTTCCGGCTAAGCAAGTCGGTAAGTGCAGGAAGAACTGTGTGTAAGATGTTATCCTCTACCACCTGCTTTCTTCCGTTCTCTCAAAAATATGTCTGGTTAATCCTATAGGTGTTAGTATTTCCCAGCGTAGTGATCTGTTTATGCAGTACGTTCTGATATATAATTGCAGTAGAATACTGCTATGTTCAAAGTTCTCTTTGCTACAATTTCGAAATTAAGTCGAACATAGTCAACTCAAAACGCATTGACGCAATGCGGCGGCACGGTTTAATTAGCCTTAAGCGTGATGATGTTGTTAGTAGTTGTTTGAGCACACGTTTAAATTGTTCGTAAATGTTCATGACATGACCAGAATATTTTGTGTCATACATTCGATTTAGTATATTTATGTTATGTTCTCAAAATGTAGCCTATTTTTTACGTTATCAAATAATAACGTAGGAAATATTATTCGTATTTTTAATTTTGAGGAAGTTTTTGTGATACCAGTTTATATTTTATGTTCTTCTGAACTTATATCCATTCGCAGTGGGTCGGGAGATAAATAGTGCAGAAGTCTAAACACTGGTGCACTCTCTCTTTCCTTACATATTTCATAGCTCAAAGAAATAGATGATGAACAGACGCATGATTCATCTCAATTTTTAGATACGCGTTCTACAAAGCAATATTTTAAATTTAACGGAAAGCTTAACGCAATAACGTCTCGCGTGGACAAACACAGTACTTGCATCGTCTAAAATTCCAAAACCATAATTTACAATATTGACGGGAACGCTTTCTCACACACACTTGTGACCTCGTTTGCAGCTCTCACACCTTACTGATGAGACACACGGTTTATTATGCTGGCGACAAATCCTCCCGAGTTCGTAATCGAAGACATAGTAGCCAGGTCAGCCTTTACTAGATCCAGGGCTCGAAAGGTCACTAAAATTACGGCCGAGAAGGGGTGAGCGGGGTCTATTACCGCTTTCAACAGCGTTGCATTGCAATCGCATCATGCCCGTCAATCGAGCCCGTGGTAATTCTAAGTTTCCATGAGCTGATTCCAACAGTACTGCAGCCCGTGTTACCTAAGGCACACTTAGAAACCACAATGTACTAGTTATTTTCTCTCGTGGAATTTGAACATTTTATATTCGATTTGTAAAGCAAAGGGCTACACGAATAGACCACTGAGCAAGGTAGCCGTAATATCTATAGGTTATGTAAATAGGTAAAAAGATATGAAAGCAATATGCCTTCTCCGTTGGTACTTACCGCACCATAAATCATATTTCTTCCTCTATAGTTTTCATTATTTTTACATCTCTAAGCTAAAAAATTCATAAACGAAGTTTGTGTATAAGTGAAATATCTGACTTAAATTTTGTACAAAAAATTCCAACCTGAACATATAATGGAATAAGATGATGAAATAGAATGGAAGTTTACATATTAAACTTGAAATCTAAAACAATCGAAGTCAGGATTCTGTATTTTTTTTTTTGCAGAAATTGATTTTGTTTTAATGGTAGTTTCAAGTATTATTGATAATACAATTGAAATTTCAGACACTTATTTTTTATGCACACTAGACACTAAATTTGGCTCCCTGCAACTAAATTTTTTATCCTTCGCCACCAATGCCTTTTATTACTACATATTACTATGTATATATCTACATTTGTTTGTTCTCATTCAGGAGGTATTTATTTCCAGTCGTGCGAATCATCTTTAATGACTCAGTTACTATTGACGTAACGACGGTGACTATCTTGGGCTCTGCACACTCTCGTCTCACTCTTGCCTCATCTTTAAAAAATAAAAAAACACGATGTAAGCGTTATACTTTACACTAGGTCACTGCCGGGCCTTTAGGACTATATTGTCTTCAAACACTTATCGTAAAATACTCAATTTATAGTCATTAAATAATCCTTGCTGAAATTTACAGGGATTCTTTAGAATTATTAAAATTTATAGTTGCAACTAATGCAAACCTTGGCTTAACCTTAGTGTAAGTCGTCCAAATCGAAGGTTTCGATGGTGCAATATGACATGAACATCCCAGCATAATTTGGATATCTAATATTTGGCTGAGTTAACCTCGAGTATTCTGCGAACACGGTCTTCACCATTTGAACGAACCTAGTAGTTCTTACTAAAAGGCAACGCAATGGGGAGTGCATTCGACAGATTAAATAAAGACCGTCTCCGAAGACGTCCCCCTTCCACTCGGCCGTTGCGGATAAGCGCACCCGTGACGTCACACCACTGCAATGCCTGAGCGCATTATCGTCTATAATTCATTTACCTCGCTTAAAAACGGATACACATAAACTTAAAAAGAAGCTTAACTATCAATACTAGATTTTTTTAATTGGAATACTAAGCTATTTTGAATTTAAAAACTTGCAAGTCTACGTGTCACGCTATCTTAATTACGCGCTATGTCTGCATTCAAAAATTGTTCTTATCAGGTTCACTAATTTAATTTAATCTTAGTATATATGGGCTCCTTTGTCATGATTAATAATTCAACTTGTTTCAATATAAGTGCACCTTATATCGAGGCATATGTAAGTTGAAAGAATGGAGCAATCAATCAGAATTCTGTAAGACTAAAACAAATCAGCTGATGCAGGCAATATACTACTAGAAGTAGAAACGTGTGGATAGGGTTGAAAATAGGTTGAGTATCTAGACATGTTGGATATTGGGTTTGTTGGCATTTCGCCAGGAATTCGTAAATTGTAAATATTGGAACACGCCTATATTAACATTCCTGACAAAATGTTTGGAATTTCTTTTGTTATGCAGTCATGCTGATAAGACTGATTCTTTACAAACGAATACTGAGCTTATTTTAATCATATGGAATTTAAGTCCATCACGGAATAAAATATGTGCACTGTAAAACAACATTAGTTCGATAATTGATTCGTTGAAATATTTAATATTAATAATATTCTTCGTAATTATAACTATCCATTGTCAGCTTGCAGAATTCGTTGTCGTCAGCGGTATTTCTAAACCGACGTTTATGGAGCCTATTCGCAGCTTAAAAACAGCTGTCCTCTGGACGAAACTGTTTTAAAGACGAGAATATTAGTTGGTGGAGGTAGAACGCTTACTTTATATTCTTTAGCGTTTAGGAATATAAGAGAATAGGCTTACTATTTTTGTTTTTATAAGCTCATACTCTCTGATAATCTAGTGGAAGACTATCAGAAAGTATGATCTGACGGTATAAAGTGCAAAACTGCCTTCGTGGCCTAGTGGTATAAGGTCATGCTTTACAAGCAGGAGGTTCGCATCCCGCGGGGGCAGACTTTATGTTGTTTCTCGGTCAGGTTAGGGCAAGGTGGGCTGATCACCCGATTGCCTGAGAATAAAGATGATCCATGAACCAAATGGGTATGTACAAAGTCGGTCGTGCGCCTGATATTTCTCCGGTCATGTCGGATATCCGTCCAATTGGGCCGTAAGAGTTGAGGAATAGAGATGTCACCCATGTCTGCGCGTACGCTTGTATATTGTAATATCTCCGTCGCCGTTGGCTGATGAATTTTATAGAGTAAATAAGCCTACATACAGTTACATATAGATTTCTGTCACCTAAAGACTATAGCCTTGCCGATGTATTAAATAGAAATGGGGAGAACGACGGAATGTGTCAAAGAAAAAAGCAGGAAATGTTCGAAGTGGCAAATAAAATGCAAAAATATTAATGTGCTACGCCGCATTTGCGATGTCGTTGAATCAATCCGGTTCCAGTCGGCTACTGGAAACATTGCGGTATGACGGAAGGACAGACTATAGTTTAGCTCTGGTGACTAGATCGCCCACTCCAGCGCAAGTACTATGTCCGATGAATCATGATTGTGGGGTTATGTAACACAATCAGGTCACCAAGAGCGACGTCGTCTACAACAATATCTACTTACCTATTGTCTATTATAACTGAATTGAAACTTTAAACAGTTCAGGATCTGTAGTAAGTGTCTTACAGTTAAAATCTCTCGAAATATTAATTCGTTCTCATATATTCTTGAGAGTAATCGCGTTAAGAGTACAATGTTTTTAAATGATGCTGATGATATCTGAACATAGGATACAATATCAGATCCATCTTTTGAAATGTCTGAAAAGTGATTGATTTTAGATATAGCATTTACTTACTGTCTTTACCGAAGTTAAGTACAGCTGTGCTTGTAATTCGTATTAATTTAACGTAATCAAGTTTTCACACAAAATATCGCTGATTTTTCTTTGTGTTTTCTTATGTCACCATTCTGTGCACCTTTTTTTTTTATAGGGAAGGTTGGCAAGCGAGCAGACGGTTCACCTGATGTTAAGTGATCCCGTCGCCCATGGACATACACAACATCCGAAGA
>DWHK01002128.1:0-10270 GCA_018247855.1 Graphium androcles
GACAAGTAGTTTTTAGGTTACTAAACAAATAGTCGAAGTTGAAAATACATTACGAAAGTCGGTCGATTAACGAGGCGGTTGAAGTCGGTTTTTTAAATTTTCTGTGAAAATAATACTTGTTATTTTTGACATTACCGAAAAAATTACACCATAAACAAGCCAAAACCCTCCTAACGTTCCAGACGCTACATCACAGTCAAACAATGGAGGGGTGCTCAGCGCCGCTAGTTGTCAAGTTCGCTGACACGCAGAAGGAGAAGGAGCAGAAGAAGTTGCAGGCAATGCAGGCGAGCCTGTGGGGGCTGACGACGCCGGTGACGCCGGCGGCGTACCTGGCGTCGGAGGCGGCGCTGTCGCCGGCGACGCAGCTACAGCTGCTGCAGCAACTGCAGGCGGTTGGGCTGCAGCAGCAGTTGCTGCAGGGTCAGGGGTCGACTTTGCTGCAAGGTATGGGAAATATTGAAATGGTTAACACGTCGGTATGGAAGCGCTTGTTTTATCGACGAAAACCGAAAGTTGGCGACATTCCGACATTTTATTCACTTTAAGTAATTATCTCGACTCAGACATAAATAAAAAATATATAGACAAATTGTTGAAAAGTACGACTTTTAAAGTGGAAATTGGTCGCAAAAATTGTTTTTTTGAAATACAGTAATTTTAGAATGACAGACATCTATGTCTATCTATCAGATAAATTACATCGTATTCAGTTCAGCCATATAGTATCGACGATGATGTTTAATCATGAAAATTGAAGCATTCGTTCGATCTGTATAATCATAGTTATTGAAAATACAATTTGGGCCTGATGATATTACTCTATGCCGGCGTTTCCTACAACCGAATAATTTGAATTTCCCAATTCCTAACTAAATTACAAATGTATTTAGAGGTATCAAAATACAAACCGTATGGAAATTGAACATGGAATTGGGCTTAGCGTTGAGAACGACACACAATTTGCGCAACATATTAACGGCGGATCAGCGTGATCGGTGATCAACGCATTAATTTAAAAACCAATCCACTAAAGCACTCTAAAGCCTCGTACAATTCTGTCCGCTGGATGCTTTAGAGCCAAATGTCAGTTTCGGAATGAATCCGGGGTACAATTGGTGGCAATTTACCTACGTCAGTTCTGCGGCCCAAGTTGTCATTAAGGATAATTGTACTGCGAGAGTGAATCGTTTAATTAGTCGTACAGCAGCAAGTCTACGCGAATACGCATAATGGAGAACTTTTTGTAGATGAAATTACAATTCAATCGAAGGTAAAGTTAACCTCGATTGCTAATTAGCACAACGGAACTATAAGGACTTGGGATTTATAGAGTGCTAGAATTTTTCATTTTCTCTTATTTCTTTTCTGAAACGAAAAAACACGCTGTCCTTATCGTAAGATCTACGTTTTGTGTTACAATAGCGTATACAAAACATAAATCACACATAGACCAGATCCGAAACAACTATTTGTAGGTCATACAAATATTATACTCCAGGTGGGAATTGAACCCACAACCTGCGACTCCACAGCCAACGTCTTAGCAGCTGCGCCAACCGGTCATTGTAGCTAACAGTTATTATATAATACTTGTGTTACGTTTAGGAACATAGATTCATAATCTATAGCATGCGTAACTGAATAATGATGGATGAACTTGGATAAAATTAATACATTATACTGATATTGATGGGATTAAACATAAAGAATATATGTTAATTGGACACGAATTGCTATTGGATCCTACTTTATGAACCAAATTAAACATATAAAATCACGCAAAAAACATATTGAATCGTAATGGACGCTAAATACTCGACTTCGCCTTGCAAAAATCAAGTGTAAATAAAACGCTAAAAAAAAATAAAGGTACTATTTGTGAAGATTTATCCGAGACCTTAAGGCAGAAATTCACTTGAAGATAAACAAAAGCCGTATATATTCTTATAATAGTTTATAGATTTTAATTAGGAAAAGTATCATTAAAATAATAGACTATCTATTTTTTACCACTTTTTTTGTCCAAATGTCTTCTCTTATTTGAAAAATATGTTATAACTGTTAGGACGGAACCTCAAGTCTAATGTTCATTATAAACACCCACATCTAATGTTGTAGTTAGCAGTAGTAGAGTAGCAATAATATATAAATCAATACCTGCATGCTAATTTAAATGAAATATTGTCATAATCATAAACTGCTTTTTAAACACTCCCAATTTTTATTTGTAACCCCCTATCCGTTCTTACTTATTGATTAACCAATCTTTATTTCCATTTGTTTTATTTTCCCCTTTTTTGTTTTGTTTTGTTTTGCTGACCGTGCGCCCGATGTTCCTCGTAGGTGTTAACTATCAGGATATCGGTTTCAATGGCGCAGGCCTGAGTGGTAGCGCCGTCGGTGGTATCGGTGGTGGTGCGGCCGAACAGCTGGGCGGTTTGCTCGCGCCGGTGTCTGTGCAAAACCTGGCTGCTTTGGCCGCCATGACACAACCGCCGGTGGTGACGCAGGCGGCGCCCATCGCACCCGCCGCCGCGCCCCAGCCGGCCGCGCCGCAGCTCTGTAAGTCGCCTTGCTCGAATACCTTTGCCTTTTGACGTCATTTAAAAAAAAAGTTTGGCGGTAACTTCTTGATTATGCCTTCTGCTCGAGTAGACGCCATTTTGTAAAAAAAAATAGTGATACATACGAATGAAAAATGGCGATTATTTATAAACACATTGTTTTAGAATACAATCGACAGAAAAGAGCACGGATTAATCAAATTTTAGCAATTTTAAAATAGATACAATCATACATCAGTAATTCACTGGGTATATTTCAAGAAATTATTTGTTAAAAATATAACGAAAGGTCCATGAAATATCCAACTCAAGTATCAATCTGGCATTTGGATTGACGTTTATTT
Source organism: Graphium androcles (assembly GCA_018247855.1). Taxonomy (NCBI): domain Eukaryota; kingdom Metazoa; phylum Arthropoda; class Insecta; order Lepidoptera; family Papilionidae; genus Graphium; species Graphium androcles. The sequence goes on from DWHK01002128.1 coordinate 2,912, forward strand.
TTTGCCGCACTGATCCCTCCTCTAAAATTCGCCCTCCGCAAAGACAATTAAGCTCCATAAATTCCACTCTAATTGCCAGACCTGTCCAAATCTCTAATTGGAATGTAGCAACCCCAAATGTAAGTTAAGCCGTGAGGGGGAAAATGCCATGACGAACCTTTTTGTCCGCAAACTTTCCTATTTCAGGTTGGACTTTAATACGTTATTGAGAATAAAAAAAACCTCCTGATAATTAACGATGAAACTTTTTCACACTTCAGGTCTTCTCGGGAAGACTAACATCACAGGTAAACAATCAATGAAATCGAGCGTGTGTTGCTATTTACGAGGAATGATTTGTCTTTTTTATCTGTACCAATGCAACAAATGACGTTTGAATAAATTATCTCAATACTTTCATGATTATTTCCCATCTGACGTTTATTACTTATTTAACGTGAGTATTATTGTTTTGTCTACGGTTTTTTAGTTAATAGTTTCCATTTTTTAGCACATTTAACTTATGTTGTAAGACATATGTGACTTCGAATTATGCAATGCATAATCAAAGATTAATGATTGAGACACATTTCTCATTATTCAAATCGTCATATATTGCATTGGTCAAAGGCTTTGGTAAGGCTTGGTTTGATTTCTGTTTGCAACGGCGTAGTTAATGGCGATCGCTTGATTAGGGCTTTGACATTAGGCCTTGATTGAGATCAGTGTTTGTCAAACATACACTGTATTTGAATAATAACATACTTATATGTTTTCTTTTTCTTATCATATATATATCATTTGCTATAGTTTACGTGATAATCGTTTTACTGTAACACTCCGTGAAGTTCCTTTACTGTTGTTGTTTTGTTTTTGTTTGATCGTGTATAACTTTTGTACATAACAGTACTTTTATAATTTTGGCATGTTTCTATGTAAAATAATAAGACGTTCAGAGTGTACATAATAATATTTAGCTGTGCGGCGTGTACTAAATAATTACGGAATGTTTTTTTTTTGTTTATTAACCTGTTTTTGTTAATTGTCTTTGCATGCCGTTTGCCAAAAGTTTAAGTAAACAGACGTCGGTAGTGAGCAATTGTTTTAAAACCTTTTTAGATTTACAAATATATTCATTGAATCTCTGATAAACGAAACTTTAAACTTTTTAGATAGTGAACAGAGCTAACGGACAACTAGGAAATATTATGATTCATAAACTGATTTTTCATTTAGCTGAAATATTTATTTTTTAAATATATAAAATGATATGTACTATAAATATGGTACTTTTATCACCTGATATCAAACTTGTGAATTTTTAATATAACTAGAAATTAGAGAGAAGTTATCAAAAACGCAAATACAAACATTAAAAAGTTTAGCCACAGATAATATAACATTATAAAAGATTATTTGAAAGCGACGCGAGGCGATCTGTATGATAATCTTTCGTCTCCCACAAACTTTTACTTTGCCATTCCGCAATCGCATCACGTGTGAAGTCGTTGTGGAGCATTCAAAAGAGCGAATCACCCCGGATCTGGCGACGTTTCGTGGCAGTCTGGCGGATTCTCGTTTTGTTAAATTTTAAAACGTCACCATTAAGAGTAAATTATTTCGAAACACGCGCATCAGAACTTTGCAAATGTAAACGTGCGTTTGTGTTAAATCTTTCGTTTGTCCCGACTTTTCATCTTTACCTGTTTCTGGCTTTAAGTTAGACAGCCTTTGTCTTTTCCGGAAAAAAATTTTAAAACAACATTTTGGCTTAAAGGTCTCGTTACCAGGCCATAAAATCTTCAAAAAAAAAATTAAACAACATTACTTCATTGAACATTGACAATGTTTTTTTTATAAATAATTTTAGTATTAAATGATGCAGCACAGTATATGCGAAATTCCATAGAAATTTGCCTTTTGATATCTTTTTTGTAACTATAAATACATGAAAGTAGGATCCGTTTGGGCATATTATGAATGCGTAATTCATTAGACATTTGATTTGACACCAATATATTTGGTACATGCAAATGGCTGCCCGCTTTAAGCGTCATAGTTGCATATTTTTTTCAGTTGGAGCTAACATTGCTACCACGTTTAAAATATATTACAATTGAAATCTTTATATTATGTATACATTAAGTGCTTACGTAGTCGTAGATAAGTGCTTTTTTTTAATAATTAGAGTTACATTGTTCTATAGATAATTATCATAAGATAATAAGTTCTGTCGCTTAAATTTCATCTTACGCCGGCTTATTCGTAAAGAGATATAGATAGAAATAGAACTTTGCCAAGTGCATGCGTTTGCAGGATTGCTTCAAACTTCAGATCACAAAAAAAACGTCCTCTGATTTGTGTTTCATGTACGTACACAGTCAAATAGATCTAGAATAAACATCTAGCGCCAGTCTACTAGTTTTTAGTTACATAAAAGGTTACCTACCTTGCATTCCGCCGTACTTCGATGTAATCGGTAGGTGGCAATCGATGTCGATGATGATTTACGTTGCTCGTATCGTATTTGACAAAGGATATATATAGCATTTTATTATTTCGAAAATCCTTCACATTACTATCAAGTTTTTAAGTCGTACGGAGTTCCTCAGGGATTGTACTTACTTCTCCGTTTTATATCGCATTGTCAAGGGTTCTTAATATCAATGGATTCTGCTCTTTACAAGTGATTGCTCTACGGTCGCTTCTAGTCCTTTTGCGTCGAATCGTAAGAAACACATCCTTGGAGTGGTGATGAGTGAATGTGGCATGAATGTGCAGGGTCGACCGCCGAACCGCTGAGTTCTGCATACGCGGCGCAGTTCGGATCGGCGTTCGCTGCAGCGCCACTGGGGTCTGTCCTGGGTTCGGCAGCAGCCGCTGCCGCCGGCAAGCAGGTCGAAGGTCCGTCTGAACACAAAACAACAACCAGTCTACTAACCTGACGTTCAGGCGCGGATCTAGCTCATGTTCTCCATCCAATATCTTGCTGCGTAACCTTTGTTAGTTGAGAAAGTCACAATTATTCAGTGTTATATAATGTATACTTCAGTGTCCATGTCACGCCTAGATGCTTTAGTCGAAGTCTTCGATGTGCAGATCCGAAAGATATAAAAGCATGAACAAAGTATACTAATCCATAATTGTTACAATTCCAACACAGACTTGTTACGTAGTAGGATCTTGATGTTTTGGTAAAAGAAATCATAATTTCCATATTAAAGATTTTTAAATATATTCCGTTTCCTTATTTCCCTTCTTAGATTCGCGCCTGATGTCATTTGTGTCGTCCATAACGAAGTACTTAATAAGGACTTTATTGTGACTACTAACCCTTCAGTGTAACACTACATTAATTATTTAACCAAGCCGTTTCTTACTCCCTAGTACTGATCAAGTTTAGGAGTTATAACACATTGGTTGGCGATGTTTGGTCCGTCGCAATGGTACTAAGTTCGAATCTCAGTATTGGTTGTCAATGTGCCTGTATGAATTAATCACATTTTAGGTAATCAGTGACCGACTAATTATTAGTGACTGAAATTCGTAAAGCACAAGCTTTTATATATTTATTTTTTTAGCCTTATTTTTGCTTTCATTTATTTGCGATGCACGCAATAGAACTGTAGAGTAATGGATCGTCTTTTTTTGCATTGCAAATCACATTTTAAAGAACTAATCACTGCATGAATTCCTTTTTTTTTTTTGAAACAATGTTAATATATTTATGTAATAGATTATTTATATAAAGGTTTTAAATTTCCAGGTCCAGAGGGTGGGAATCTGTTCATATACCACCTCCCGCAGGAGTTCACGGACACGGACCTCGCGTCCACGTTCCTGCCCTTCGGCCACGTGATTTCGGCCAAAGTGTTCATAGACAAACAGACGAATCTGTCAAAGTGTTTCGGCTTCGTCTCGTACGACAACGCCGCTTCGGCGCAGGCCGCGATACAAGCCATGAACGGCTTCCAAATAGGTACAAAGAGACTCAAAGTTCAATTGAAACGCTCCAAGGAGCTATCGAGACCGTATTAGCGTGTTCCACGAACTTGTTCCTAGTGAATTTAAAAAAAAACAGAAAGAAAACATAGAGGAGAGAGGGAAGAGTATAGAATGTATAAACAATTGCAAAGAGGTTGTAAGTTTTTGAACGTTTGTTGTGATGTATCCGGTGCACACGAACTGGGGGTAGTTTCATAAGGTCCGTTCGAAAACGCGAGTCCACGTGCACAGTTGTTATCTAATAAGTATAAAGCTTAAGGTTTGTGTCGAAGGATTTATCGTTTCCAAAGTATTCCCCAAATTCTTTTATTGTATGTAATAATTATTATTATTATGTTTATAAAGGTATAAGTTTAGTCACTTTAAGAGAACAACATCGAAAACCGCGTACGCCAAAGAGCTGGTACTATTTATGGTAATTTGTAAAGGATCATGAAATATTTAATTTTTTCAAAGAGAACTGTGTCATATTGTAAAATAAGAGTACGTATTTTTGTCGACCCAAAGCCTATTGTACGCAACTACTAGCCGAATGAGTATTTTTTTATATTTATTTACTTATTTACTCATGCAATAAGTGGGGTGCAACGTTTTACAACGTTCCGTTGTAGTTTTTATTGTTTATTCGTGTTACCACTTTTTAGATACCAAGAGGAATATGACGAAAGGCCATTGTCGATTGCGATTTGTCAGTTTGTTTCGTCGTTTAAAATCATAAGTTGTGTTAGATTAAAATGGTGATCTCAAAGTGATCAGTGTATTTATTGTTTATCTTGTTGTCATAATAGCGTACTTAACTGTGTCTTTTAGGATTATTGCGTTGCTGTACCGTTTTTTTTAACAGGCATGTAATTTTTATAAGTTTTATTGCGTCGTCTAGGAGTGATTCCCCATTATTTCTCGACACATTCACACCAACAATTCCCAAAAGTGCGGTGACGGTTATTTTAACTGTTCGCTTTATCTCCGTACAGCTGACCACTTAACTAAGCACAATGCGTGTAAATGTTATCTGTGACTATTTCTATGTAAGTTTTATGATCTGGGTGATATTGAGCTACACAAAACGTAAGACACTTTGAGCTCCAATTTCCTAATACCATAGACAATTCCTCTATTCACCGTTGATTCAATTTAGCAAATATGTGTAATATTGTTTAATTAAATGTACTCTACAGCTTTCGTGACATCGAACACTGGCTTTTTAGTCAAACTTTTGTTTGAATTAATTACTTTTTACTATTTACATGTAAGTTCCAATTTTTATTGCATAAGTCACTAAGAATGAGTCATCTTTATAAGATTGGAAGATTTACTCCATAAAATTGCATTATCCGTAGACTATATTGAAACAGTCATGTTTACACCGATTCTACAAGCTCTTATGTTTTTTTTTTCTCTAATAAACGAATCCCTTTAAATAGCTACAAATGTTTCTTGTCAGAGTTTAAATGTTTCAGATTCTTGTCACTTATACATAACGTGCATAAAATGTTCATTTTCTTTATATTTAAGTGTTTATTTATTTATGTAACACTACCTTTTTCTTTCATCCTTAAAATTTACTAGTTTCGTTTTACGATAACGAATTGTCAAGAGCAATTGGTTTAATTTATCTAGCAATATTTAAGAAATATCGTTATTTACAAAGATCAAAGACGACACCCTTTCGTTAATAAGTTTCTTTTAGTGACGTAGAGAAAATTTTATTGTAACTTAATTAAATTTAGTTGAGTATTATATTACTTATATTTGAAATATATTGAAATGGGCTTATTATTAGTTTAATTTTAGTCACTTTTATTTGATGTCTAATGAAAGACAATATTTAGACTGAATAAGGTCCCTTCCTTAGATGTTTAAACATGATGTTAAAACAAAGTTGTAATTTAATGAATTCGGTATTGTCTTGTGAGACCTTTTGTACACTTCGTTAAAGCGTTCAGGGGAACAGATCATTCGCTTTCGTTTAAGTAAATTATTATAAAGGGGATATATTGTTGTAATTTTAGCGACAAACAATTGAATTACCACCTTCTATATAACATATTCAGTCAAATGTTTCGATTTATGATATAATTTTCCAATGCAATATCAGTTATTCTATCAAACGATACATATATCACCTCTTTTATCGTCGTGTCCTAAAATATTTTGTCAAATAGAATATAAAAGTATATATGTTATCTACTTTTTCATGGAGAAAAAACAGAATTAATTGAGATGGTAATTCAATTAAAAAACACTAAGAATTATCCTTGACACGACCACATTGACATTTTGTTAAGAAGTGATAAGAAAATAAAAAAACAAACAATTTGTGTGAGAATTTTTTACCTACGGTTTTAAGGTATCTCGGACTAGGAACTTCATTGCTGTTGTAACGAAATAGACTGCCTCAACAAACAAAAAAACAGACTTTTGAAAGTTGATTTCATGTTACCATTAAAAAAAATCCTCAAGACGGTCATCTATGTTTTGTCCCATGCCAATATTGATTGTAATAATAGATAATTGACACAAATAATCGTGATTTTCTTCAACATGGACGTACCGTTTGAACACAACGTTTATTATTGTTATTTTTTGAAGAATAAAAATAGCAAATATGATGCTATGTGATAAATGTTATGAAGCTCAAAATTTTCTCCAAAATGATCATTTCTCACAGCATTTTGTTAGAAACAGACTACTAGTTTAGGTAGGCTAAATTAAAAAAAAATATATATGTGTCTTCTTTAAAAAGCGTCTCAAAAATTAAACCCATTAATAAGTTGACGAAAACCGCGCCTATTTTTACAGTATGTCGTTTGACATGTTACCAATATCCGAAATAATTAAAAAGATATTTTACAATGACATTATCTGTCGAAATTAATTAATCGCGCGGACATACATTAGCTGTAAATATGCGTAGTTATTTAATTTAACGTGTTATTTGAGTTGCTTACAATGATTTTGGCGAGAGCGCTAGATCGAAAATAGCTTGAAAAAAAAATGGAAATTTAGGGTCACGGTAACAGCATATCCTACAACAGACGCAAATTATTTTTACACTGTTTCGAGGCACCTTATTTAGTAGGTATACAATTGGTATAAAAATTAATATGAAAGAACTGTTTTATACAACACCCGTTTTGTTGAAATAAATGTAAATAAATGTCAAGTTAAAATGTGTTTTTATTTTCACAATGCTTACTTCACAAAGCTCAACCCAGCCCATTTAATAAAATTAATAATATTGCGTACATTTCTGTCTTCTGTACGCAGAGCCGTGGTAGCTCAGTGTCCGGGCGCTAGAGCCGTGGTAGCTCAGTGTCCGGGCGCTCGCCTTTAATTCTGTATACTCGAGGCGAACCTGAGTACAAACCCCGG
>DWHK01002129.1:0-10268 GCA_018247855.1 Graphium androcles
GCTTTACTGTTGGGATATCTGGGAGACCTTTTAATATTGTTATCATGGGTTTAGTTTTAGAAAATTTATGTTACGCTAGGTTGAATCATCCATATCAGTATTATTAATTTTTTCCTTGTTCATTCAATCCTCAGTTCAGAGATTTTTTTTTACCAATGTCTCGAATGGGCTTTCAGCGTATACCCAATTTAGCATTTAAAACTGTGCATAGCCAAATAAAAAAGTCAGTTAAAAATTTTAAATTAAGCAAGTTCAAATTTTTATGTGATATTAATTTTTTTTAATATGTTTTATGTACAGATATCGGCAAACTACATTTTTATTATACATATGTGTAGTTGTGATTGATTTTACTAACGGCGTTGAGATATTATTTTCAATTATAATTGAGCTCCATGTATAATTGAGCCAAATAGGAAAAAGAATCGGACTATTTTCTAGACCTTACAGAACATTTAAAAAAAGTATTTTTATTTTGGCCTTTTATCTGATGTGAGCATAGATTGGCAGAGGCTTGCCACCTTTCTAGCAATATGCTATTTAAACTATATTAATTAGGGACAATGATTAAGTGGTAAGAAAGGAATATTATATAATATATTAGTTTTATGATGCAAGCGTCCACTTACAGAATTTGATTAGCACAAATTTATTCCTTAATTTCACAACATGGATGAAACAGATAACAGATGGAATATCAAATAGGAAAATATCAACTATTGCTCAATCTTTTCTGGAGTATATATAAATACTGCATGGAATGAAACATCACTCATGTAACGACGATCGTGCACGAAAGTGCACGGTCGTCCATTCCGTGGATATTTGATAATTTATTTAAAGCTGATAAATTTTGTGAAAAAATTGTATTATAACAATAACTTATTTCGGATAGGTAAGTATTTTATTTCAAGCATTTTTGGTTAAACAAAATGTGTATAATAAAATAAATGATGTAAATGTTGGTATGGATATTGGTCTAGTAGGAAAAATTGGGGTAAACATTGAAATTTCTGGAAAGGAACCCAAGGCTAAACTTTTTAATTTTTATGTAATAGATTTTGATAGACATTTTAATAATTAATAATAATACAATTTTGCACTTTGGGTTTGTCTTGATGGTATTTCAAATTTAAATTATTAACAAAGATTCCAAAAACTGCCATCACAAATATTGCTGTCTGTTAAACAATATTATTAGCAAAAACACAAAAAATTTTTCATATTACACACAATGCTTATTTTTCCTCTTGTTACAGGTTTTCCCTGGTGCATTGAAGATTGTTTATTACCTTGGGACAATACAAAGTTATCGAAATATATATGAATCTATATATATTGTAGAGGAGTGGCACACATCATTTATAAAGTAGATTCGTGAATATTAGGTATTCTACCAGCACAATGGTTAATTATTACATTTACGCAAAAGATTTTTCGGGTTCAACCGGTGGATGTACCTATTATCACAGTAATGGCATGAAAACTCTAGAACAATTTAAAACTGACGTAACAAACATTGAAAAAGAGCTATTGAGTGCTGGAGAAACATCAACAGAATACAAAATAATATATTTACATTGGGGAGATGATTGTTATGAAGTCGGTGAAGAAGAAACAATAGAATCATACGTGAGATTGGAATTTTTGGATTGGAAGACGGGAACATGTGGACAGAGCCGCAAACAATTGCCCAATGGCTACAACAAAATTGTAATATCGGTTGTGGAAATAAGATCAAGTTATTGTACATCATAACAGACGGTTTGATCGATACTAGTTCTACCGAGGAATGTTTTAAAATAAATGAAAACATGCACTACGAAACAGTGGTTTTCCATGCGTTTAATGAAAGTTCGGATGAAATTGACCTATCAGTGGCTGCGTCTTTTTTTAAAAATCGTTGCATAGTTTATCGTAATTATGAATTTGTGACTAATATTAATATATCAGAAGAGTTTGACTACAATAAAATCAACATTGACAACTTTGGAGCAGAAAAAGGCGATTTGAAGTCTTACATCCAATTAAAATTTATCAAGCAATGCTCACACGATGCTCTTGCTATTCGCGAAATAGATAAATTGAAGAAGTTAAGAAATCGGCTGTTTGTAGAGTTATCGTTGAAATCACAAAAGAGCGAATTTAATCTTAACACAAAGGACAAAAACGAATTCTTGTGTGAATTTGTTAAGACGGATTGGTATAAAAATCTCACTTCACAGGACTTTGATGTGAAAGTTGAGATTGAGAAATACTTTTCAACTTTAATCGATTATATTGTTAGTGACAAAAAGTCATACTCGTTTGATGCATTGAAGTACAACATGACATTTAACAACACCGTTGAAGAGGAACCGATCATTGATATTAATTTTACAACAGAGCAAGAAATTGAATTCCCCGATATCATCCTGGACGATGACAAAGGAATACCTGTCATTATATTGACAGAGTTTAAATTGCTGGACAAAATCATTTTTCATAAAACAAAAGAATCGGATGAAGTGTCACCTGCCAGTTTTAGTAAATTCAAATCAACAATGGAGTGCCCTCTATTTTTGATGAACGATCCGGATATCAGTGAGTCCATTGGTTACTTTTACACTTTGAATGTTTATAAACAGCTATTGGCAAACAATAAAAAGACAGAGCCACGCACACGCAGACCGTTTCATGGCGGCCTTGTCTTGACAGACACAGACCAATTTGATAAATACAACGATTATATTTTGTCCGCGACATATTTTGATTTTAAAAAGATACATTTTAATAAAGGTTTGTTTTATTTCGTGTTATTAAATAATTGTGAAAATAAAGAGTGGATGGACAAAAATGTTGTTGAAAGACTCAAGAAATATGTTATGCGACGTATCAGTACGACAGTGTGCAAAATTGGGCTTTCATCATTGCCACTAGATCCTCCACAAAATACCTCGTTGCTGACTGCATTGTGGTACTGCGTTGAATTGTCCTCATGCATATTTAAAGATGATCCTAAGAACTTTACCCAAGAACGTTTGAGAATGTACTATGGCGTTGCCCATTACATGATCGAAATATTAAAGCATTTTCAATACGATCTCGATATTGAATCTATTGAAAAACGCAGAGATTTGATAAGACATGTTATGATTTTGAAAAAAATTCCTAAACATACAGAGAAAGTTTATTATTTGTTGGAAAGAATATTCAAAAATGTAAAAGGTTTTCTTGTCAGTGAAATTAAAAATCCGCATAATTTGAACAAACTTAATTTCCTGAAATTGCATCATAAAGAAATGCTGCGCGATGATATTATTGAAGAAAATGTTAATCTGAATGACTATGTTCACTTTTTGCATATTCAAACGCCATCTGAAGATGGTAAATATACATATGAAATATGCGATAAAACCTTCCGTCCCTTTTTTACTATTGACCAAGAGAAATCTTTCTATACGGAACTATTTCAGTCTGCCAGAAAAGTGGTTATTAAGAACAACGGCGACAAGGATGAAACAAAAATATCATACGAAGCGATCGATTCGCTCGAGTTTAATAAAATTTATTCTGTATACAATCTTTTCATTAAATGCGTGAAAGATTCCAAGAAATATCCTACCTTATCTGAGTACATCGAATACATTGCTAAAAAAAACAAATATTACGGTGGTATGGTTACTATATTCCCGCCAAGTGTTTATTTACAAGCTGAAGAAGTGTATTCGAGATATCAGAATATAGTGAAAAATGTAGATGTCAATACATTTCTTGAAGTGATCAAAAAATATGTCAAACGATTAGAACGTATTAAAGCCGAAGAAATCGTTGTATTCAAAGACCATAATGAAATTAATGAATATATTTTAAATGAGGAATTTAAAGTTGGTTTCGTACGTGAGAAAAAACAGGATAAGGGTGTAAAAATAAAACAGACGAACACAAATAAACCTTATCCTACGAATAGGCGTCTTAGAAACAGGCGTTATGCTAATCGTGCTAGACGCAGCCACAGGCCCACAGCCTCTGGCATAGAGTAGCCCCGCGAAGGATTATGGATTGTAATTGAAGACAAAATATAATGAACTGTAAATAAAATTATGAAACAAAGTATTGAAATCTCTTAATTCGAATCACAATGACAAGATGATTTTCGCAGAAAATTACAAAAACGGTTTCAATGAACCTAAATTTAAATATGATATTTTGTCCGGTCATTCATAAGAATTTTCTATTTTAAACAGTTGTATGATACCGTCTTGACAGTATATTTTTTGGAAAAAAAATGGAATCATCTTAATCGGTTTATAAAGAGACAAAATATGCAAGAACATCAAAAAAAAGTCAAGGTCTAATTGAGTGCCATCACCTTATTTTGAAATCTTAAACTTAATTGTCATATACTAAGACTAAGGCATGCTTCCTATTCTTACTAACGATAAACGTTAAAGTTAAAGCTGCTTTCAGCTTGCTTTTGTGAATTTAATCTACTGAGGAGACTGGGTTGCTACTGATCTAGGCGGAGGCAGTTGAATGTAATGACAGAGGACTGCTCTCAAGATCTCCTATAGGATTTGTGAGCTGAGAAATTGAATTACAAATATTTTTACCGATTAGTCCAGACGTCTGCTCGCTGTCAGAATATTCAAACGGATGCGAATGACGACTCTCTGGAAGATGGCGACAAATTTTCTATTCATATATGTGTATATGTTATGTATAAATAATTATTGTCTACAGCAGTACGTTGCCAAATGTAAACGTTTGAAAAAAGTAATGTTTTAATTATTTATCAACCATATTCTTTGCAATAAAGTGTGTTTAAAGTAAAATAAAAACGGTATATATTTTGATTTTCACTAGATTGTTTTGAGATTAAGATTTGTAAATAGAACCGTGTTCACAGTTATGGGGAGGACTGAGATGTTTGACGTCCTGATTTCACTTATTAATCTAGCTTACCGTTAACTTGTAAAAAATAAATTTTGGTTCAATTCACGCAAAATACTTATTGTATTTATAGTCTTGGAGTGGTGTGCCTGGACTTGATTTAATTTAATTTATAATAGTATGCCAAGCAGGTATATTATACCCCCCAACCATCCGTTCTGTTGAAATTCAGATGTATTTCAATAGCCTAGTAAATCATTCATGACAGGAACTGGTTATCCTTTTCGAGGATTTTGGCCTATCAAATCCGCTGTAATGGTTGGGATCTTTAAGAGTATGTTACTGTTACTGTACTGTTACTAATTTTGTCTGTGACTCCTCTAACATATGGTAAGACAGCAGGCACTCGCTCCACTGTTCACGTTTCAGTCGGTCACTGTGACGATGGCGTGATGCTGAAAACCTGTTGCCGTGTAGGACTTGCTTGACAAGTTGCAATTCAGCGGCCAGATATTGCTTGTTACGGATTCCGCCTGCTCTCTAAAACAGAGACCATGCGCTTTGGGACTGTGACCTGTATTCCCAGGAAAGAAACACAATGTTGGACAACCTCAAGCGAACAGCCATAGGACCAGTATTCTTTCACGACCTAGTCTGCTGCCCGGAAAATTTTAGTCTGCTGCGCAAGTTTGCGCACTCTTGGCACAACATACGGAAGGAACATGAGTAGCCGGAGTAAGAAGACTGAACAGCGAGCACGAAGTACTGTTTTGTGCTGTGTCACACCCCAGAAGGGGGAGAGGTTATTTAGTAGATCAGGGACGGGAAGAAATAATTTGTAGGGAGCATAGACAATGCGCCCGGGAAAGAGCTACGCAAGTACCAGCGCATCTCCCGCGATTTTGGTCCGTTATACCGCAAGGCGGGTAGGACCACAGGTTGGAGGCGGGCTATGCTCTCTGAAACAAAGATTTTCTCACGGTAGAGAATTGTAAAGGATGGTAATGAGAGTCACCGTTTAGATAACGATTTACATGGGTTCGTTTTCTATGTATCAGTGTAGTTCAACTACATGAAGATCTATTAATTGGAAATGATTTACATAATCCTGTGGTTTTGGCGGGACGGAAGGCAGATGGTAAAAATAAATTAAAGCTAATTTTTTTTCCTACGAACTCGGAAGTATTTAACTGCTTTTAATAAAATTTTGCACATTCGAACAATTTAGTTCAATATAAAAAAGTTTTATGTCGATTAATGACTACAATAATTTTAATGCAAATTACAAAATCGAGATTTAAGAAGGTATGACGTCTGCTGGGTCAGCTGGTTTGTTATAAAACTTTAGCAATATTATATAAAATTTTTTCAACTGCCACCGTATTATCCTGAATTGAATCTGAATAAAAGGAGTTTTGTGTAAAAATATATTGGTTTTCATAATATAAAAAGAATAACTGATATTAATTTAAGTCCAATTTATCCAAACGACATGATGACAATACTCGTCAACTTGTAGAAAAAAGAAAATGAATACTAGTGACGTTTTATATGGAAAAAGATTTAATTATTACTCGTGGTATGAGCAAACCCGAAAATTCAAGTAACACCCGAAATACAGAGTAATATATTTAATTCATATGCATTTATTTAGTTAATATAATAAAAGTAAAAAGTAACAGCCTATTTTTAAATCCCACTGCTGGGCAAAGGCCTTCTGTGGACAGAGGGTATAGTAGATTGGCGAACTTTACACATCTTAGGAATTATTTTTAAGGAATGCAGATGGTAAAGCAGCACTCAAATTGAAATTAAGAAATTGACAATTTCATTGGTGCCGGCACTGGGGCTTGAACTCAGGTTCGCCACGAGTAAATTGAATTGAAAGCGACTGCCCGTATTATTAATATTAACGAAATTATAACATATTATTTTTTTTATTTAATTTTGACACACATTTCTATGTAAAAAAATCTATTTTCAAACCGGAGGCCGTTCGTTGAAATCGCGCGATAAGTTGATGTCTGTTTCGCTGTTCCTTAGTTGTTTCAGCCAAATTAGGACTTATTACCCGATTTTCTCGATTTTGCTCGAGATATTTAATTAATATTGAGGTGACACTTCCATTTTTGATCATAATTAATCGTTGTAGTTCTTCGTATCACTGTATTACGCAATTTTCGGTCGCCACGTTCACTAGGTGAGGACCATTAGAGATTTTTTCATTGGTATCTCGATATTTTACTTATTTATTACTAACTTCTAATAAAGTTTCGAACATAATAAAAGTCTTACTGCTAAGTAAAACTCGGCTGCTATATTTTTAAGCCGTTTTTTCGAAGTCTTTAAACTACTATATTCGGACATTGGTTGTTATCGCATGGTTGTGATTTAATACAATTTATATTGTACTAATATATGTAATTCAAACAATTTTAAAATAGTATTGATAAAATAGTAAATTTTTAGTTATTATAAATACTAAAGTAGACCGTTTTCGTTTGTTCCTTCAGCGAAAGGAACCGGTGCTGAAAGACTGTTAGCCGAATTCCTTATTTTTTTTAGAATATTAATTTGCTACGTATGCAAACGCTTTGTGAGCTATCGCCGACCCTAAATAGTTTGAATAATAGGGGTTGATTAGAAGTTATCTTTGACCGGCTGGACAAAAAAATACATTACAGTTAAATATATTTGGTTGCATTGATGGATATAATTCTGTTCCTCTGGTAGGTAAAAGGAGATACTTTGTTAAGTACAGTATAAAATCTCCATAAAATTTAGCAATCAGTAAATCAATTAAGAAAAACAGGTTTTTGAACAGATGTTATAAATGTTTTTTTTAATTCTCAAAATGCTGGAAAATTCTCAATAATCAATATTACAAGATAGTTTTTAAGCACCGATTTTTTTCAATTTAATTAAACTGATTACAAATCTCTGCAATTACTCCTGCTCTACGTTCATAAGGCAATTGCAAGGTAGGTATATCTTGCATAAATACTGCAGTTTCAGTGTGCACTATGTAGCGATTTGGATATCGGGGTCATTTGGGTACCAATTCCAGCAAGGTGTTCTAATACATTACTCTAATACTGATGGGTTCTCCTTCCTTAATAGGCAAACTATTTTCTTCATTTTTTTGGTTCTCGTCGCCTCTACTTGTTGCAGACGACAATTGAATACATCGTAGCATAAGGTCACTATGCTCCAACGTACTAACACTTACAGTTCACACCTCTTTCAGCAATCACTCATTTATTAAGCGTTATGGTTGAAAAATGTATAGTTATGACATAAAAGTATCTTCGACGCAAAACGTATATAAGGAAAACGCAATCAAATTATTTAACAAATGAACTTATTTCCAGTGGCAATAGCATTTATGGCAAAAGATGAAAATTTACTTTCCATTACACTAATAAAATTAAACATGTTACGGACCCGTAGTATAAACGAGGTATGTATTTATTTACTTACTTACTTTCTTACTTACTTAATTATTTAATTACTTCGTTCCCTACTTCCTTCTTTCCTACCTCCCTACCTCCTTTCCTCCCTCGCTTCTTCCTCCTCCCTGCGATTTCATGTGTCCACGAGGACAGTGTTAGATCTGGCGATGGTCTTCATATAGCTCACATTACTAATAATAAGACTCAAAACGGGGTTCAAATCAATCAATACCAACCTCTACTTTATTAACAGCACAGGAACTGGTGTGTGCTTCTGAATTAAATAATGTTATTTCTAACTTTTTGGGCCTTAATCTGTCCGACTTACAAAGATAACATTTTATAAGACAGGTGCGTATACTCGATAGACGTCTTACATTTTATACAACGTAATTCGAGCAGTAAAATTGATTTATTCTAAAAAAAGAAGATAGTGTCTATTATAGTAAAAAGGACACAATATTTGTGTCCTATTTGCCACCGAAGACGAAAGAAAAGGGAATCATAAAATCTCGGATTTTTTGTGAAGAAAGCATTACGGTATTGGAAAAAATCGATATAGAATTTGACATTTCACGATACCCTAAAATATAATTTTAAAAGCATGAGAAGAGGCTTCCTCTTAATTTATGATGGTAAGAAACCAAATATTCAGGAAGTAATTATTTATAAGCGTTCATTTCTTTCTATTGTAAAAACTGTAGTTTTGTGCAGTCGTCAAGAATTGCCCTTGTGAGGCACGACAGATAATGGAAATTTTTTGGCGGATAAAAAGGTGAATGACGATATATTTCGTGCCCTCTTAAGATGTAGTGTCGACACTGGAGATGAAACGCTGAAGCCGCATTTACAGAGGCTCAGTAGTAATGCTTAGTACACCGGTGATTTTGGAAAATGAAATGAGACATCATCAAGAAATCAATTGTGCAAAAAGTTAGGTCCTCGTTTTATTCCATTCTCATTGAAGAAACAATAGACATCTCAAGAACTAAACAAATGTCGTTTTCTCTCAGATACATGGATCCTGACAACAAGGTCTTAAAAGAGGACTCGTTAGTTTTTTTTTCTATATCTGATGTATCCTTAATGCATTAATTTAGCAACTGGAAATCAATGGAGTATATACTAAAGGATTTATCGGTCAAAGAAATGATGGTGATAAGTGGAAGATTCAACGCAATTTAAGCTGTTAAACAAAAGTTTTAAGTGAATTACTGCCCATTTGCTTTATCTGTTTATTGCATATATGTTGTCTGTCCAGCTGTTTGTACTATAAAAACTTTTAATTTTTTTTTTCACTCATCGCTTCAGTGTTCGAATGTACTAACAGAATTAGCTAAAATATCAAGATAACGATAATGTGATGACTTTTAATAAAATCCTTTTGCCTGTAGTGCATGCATGAGAAAAGTTAAGTGATTCGCAGGCTAACCAATTATTGATCGTGGTATAATGTGAAGATTTCTTAATAAATCTAAATATTTCTAGCAAACACTTTTCCATACCTACAAATATTTACAAGGCGTCGGCTTAAGACGATTGTATTGCCGTTTTCAATGAAATGACACAAAATGCAGGAACACATTTCTCATTACTTTATAAACAAACTGAACATCAAACAAAGCAACTTAATGAGGATAATTTCACTACACCGGAACAATATTATTGACATCTCCGTGCTGAAACCCCCGAGAAATATTGAAAAATCGTTTGGTCCACCATAAGTAGCTAGAATCGCTATCATTGCTGATGTCGCAAATGTTTACTAGTAGTATTAGCGACCTGCATAGCGCAGTACAACTTTGTATCCCGCTTCTTTGTAGTGCATAAATTTTTGAAGGTGATTTACTGTATGGCAAGCAAAGTGAATCTTAATATTCTGCCTTTACAGGCAACACATCATAATATCGACACTGATGACTCTCTTATTGATTTAATTTTGAC
>DWHK01002130.1:0-10268 GCA_018247855.1 Graphium androcles
ATTATTAAAAAAAATATTATATATATAATAACGGATTGGAATATGAACACCTTTGATCTTAACCCATACTTAAAATTTTCTATCTCTATCTTAATTATTTTGATTCATCTCTACGTCTATGTCTATTAGATAATGAGCCATGGATTGATATTGATTAACAGAATTCAATGTCGTAAGATGATAAGCAGTCAGTATAGTATGATGTCTATCATAAAGATATACAGACATACAGACATACAGACTTATACAGACATACAGACATACAGACTTATACGTAGGTAGTCGACCTACGTATAAGTCTATATTAAATAAGTAAAGACGTACTTACCCATTAAATAAAAACCATGTAGTGTTATATCAAAAGTCTTTATGTCAAGGTCTTTTATTACAGATTGATTTACTACCACCTTTTGGTATCTATAGTCCGTTTAAATTAAAGGTAGAGAAAAAGTGAACTAACTTAAGTCACTTAATCGGAGAACCGGCCATAAAAATTGGCAAAAACGTTCAATACGGATAAGCAATGTTATAAGGTATTGGGAGAATAAGGGGCCATCCATAAATTACGTCACAGAATTTTTTTGATTTTTGTACCATCTGAGTAACGACTTTTCCCTTATAGGTTACACCATGTAACCTTCAAGGACCCCCCTCTACTTCTGCCTCTGGACCCCTTCCCTTCCCCTTCCACTTTCTGCTGATATTTAGCAAATTACTGTAATATGTGAATCCTTATTTACCACTACTGGAATAGACTATGGAATTATATATGAAACTTCTTTATGTCAAGGCCTTTTATCAAATATTTTTTAAAAATCTGGTGGTAACGTAATAAATATTTTTGCAGGTAACAGTAGCGGGTCCACGCCGGCGGAGGGCGGGGCCCAGGCGCCGTCGCAGCCCGACCCCGACCTCGACTCGATGCACATGATGCTCGACCCCCATTTGAGGCCGATATCGCCGGACCTCAACAACGAGGAGTCCAAGCGGATATTCGAGGAGCACAAGCAGTTAGCGCAGGAGTACCTAAAGGTAAAATCTCGATTTGATTAAGTGATTATACTGTACTAAGTACATTTTCTATATGATGGTAGATTTTGCCTATCGAATTTTTGATAAATCTGTGATTTTTCTTATAGCATTCTTATTTTCCTTTTCGATTTTGTTCAAGGTGGTATTCGTTTGTAACTAATGTCAGATTAGTCTACAGATTAAATTCGTTAAAACTTTATTTTTGTTAACAACCGTTTCCTGGTTGATCTGATTCTTGGACGTTATAGATTGATGATTTCTTAAATCTTTCAATATTTGTATTCCCTTTGCTGAATCCCAAATCCGTGGTCGCACAAATTACACATCATTATTTCTTACAATGATTGTTATCATTGTTATATGCATCAAGTAGTGACTTAAAAATCCTTTGGGCATTCTCTTGCATATTCTAAAATCTTAAAAAAATACAAACATACAGAGAAATGATGAGTCCCAAATATTAATATATTTTATTGTTAATGTTTCCAGACGCAGACAGAATTGGCGTACTTAAGTAATCACAAGTCAGAGCTGGAGGAACAAATGGACTCTGATGAGTTACGGCAGAAAAGAGAGATCATACAACTTGAAAATGAGAAGGTAAATATCGGAAATTATTATAGGTTATCTTACAAACTTTACTATCTTACTTTCAATCTTCATTTCAAGTATTCTTACCTTCGTGGAGAAATTTAGAGGAACGCAAGTTAGCGTCTATAAAACGGAATTATACGCACTCGCCTACACCCCATCCGTGTTTAAGACAGGCGAGCACGCTAGACACTTCTGTCAACGTCTCGGAGTTATTTGACAACTTTGGTCACAATCCCTCAATGTGCACAAACGCGCTATAACAAATACTGGAGATGTATTTTTTATTATACATGTCCTATGAGAAGCTTATGGCACTACAATTTCTTCTAAAATGTTATTTACATGATGATGCTGATGATCTAATCCGACCAATTTCGGCCACGGCGACCGCTTCATTAGCTCTGTTGTCGTTCGAGAGCTCACATTTGTCCTATGTAAACAATCTTCTTTGCGGAGAAATCGCGAATAGTGGGCAAGTGAGCTCACTGTTAATGTATTCGTAATGGATTGTAGCTGGTAGTCTAGCTTTTAACTCATCGCGTTTGGCGTCAAGCTGGACGCTGTGAGGTGGATTTCGAAGTCCCGTACTTGTTTAAACTAGTCTTCCCCAATCGAGTCGTTTGGCAGCCTGCTTTTTTCTGAGAAAACTCTATGCAGCATTTTTTCATGTGCCGCCTAAGCATATCTTTCTGTTCAAGGAAATTCTGCGCATACGATGCTTTTTACTTAAAACCGGGACACGTGATCATACTAAATCTAAGCCTCAGTTCCGCAGTTCGCATGCGTTCAGACCATTACATCTTAATATTGTCTGCAGACATCTAAGGTAAAAATTGCCCGGTATACGTCAATGGTACACGGCCCAGGTTTCAGCTGAATGTAAGATATTTTAATGGCTACTTTCGAGTCATGTAAACAGAAGACCTTAACATACAGCTTACCGAACGCTTCATCGACTCAAGCGCTGAACCTGCGCTTAATCTTGGCATCAAGGTCAGACTTATTTGGTAACGTGCTCCCCTAGTAGCGGCATTTGTCGACCTGCTTCATCTCGTCCTCACCTAGTCTAATGCTGAGTACCTCGTGCCCAACAATGACATCACCTTTTTGACACGGAATTTAAGGCCATATTTCCGCCAAGACTCGTCGAAATCTGACATCAGCATTTACGAGCCTTTTGAGAATTCTGTCACAAAACATAATTCTGTGTATATAAACGTCTGCCTATAAGATCTTATTAATCACCGTATGTGAACTTTTGTGTCATTTTCATGAGGTGCGGCAGTTAATGATCAATTCTCAATGAGGCGAAGTTACATTTGTGGCCCCATATAAATATCATATCACATACTATAACTGACCCTCACCAAATGTCTCTAACAATAATGTCATACTAAGCGTACATCTCTTTTCAGACAAAATGTAGGATAATCTGTAGAACCCGACACCAAGCTTCTCCATTCCAATTTTGGTGATGGTGAGCCAGTGTACCCAGTTGCAAATAAAGTGACTGTTGGCTCGCTAACTTATGTTAGTTTTACAGCAGCAACAATTCGCACTTAATACTATAAACAAAGTTGCCAAGGAAAAATATAAACCAATATTCAAATTTCAATCTTGGCAAATGATTTCACTGCATGAAAGAGCACAGATATGGTTACTTTCTCTCCTGGTTTCTTCAGAGAGACAAAACATTTAAAATCCCCAAATATTATTCTTTTGTAACATGAGTATCAGATATTTTGAAATACGCTTGTGTAGTTTGGTCTTCTTAGTACGCCATAAACAACAAGTTAAAAAGCGAGTAGGATGGTTCGGAAACATATTAAGGATTTGGAGGGGGAAGGAGTGGGAAAAGAAGAGAGTAAAAATGGCCATCCAGCAACCGAAAAAGTCATACTTTATTTTATGCCGACTTTGTTGTAGAGCGCGACCCTAGAAGTTAACTAAAAGCTGTGAAAGGATGTTATACTCTACCACCTGAAGAAGAGCCGGACCAAAGCGAAAACAGTTCAATGTTTCTAACACAGTTTCTAATAGAAAACCGAGTACACGGTTTGCCTGATGTTAAGTTGCCCACAAACATCCGTAATATCCGAAGACTTGTGTTGCCAGCTTTGAACAGTTATAAAGAGGGTTTTGAAACATTTTACAGAATTTGGAACCATTTAGGATTCAGGGGAAAAAAAAAAAAGAAGATTAGTGTATGCAAGATGTGGTCTATCACTGGGACAGTAAACGTTAAAACATTTGTCTGTTTGTCCGCAGGATTCGTTGCTCAAGCTGTACTGCACGTTGAAAAAGCAACTGGCGCGCGCGGAGAACGAAAGCTGGCTGCTGCAGGAGGACATGCCGCACGAGTGACGTCACGGCGCCCGGGTGACGCCACCCGCAGGGACTGCGCCGTGACGTCACGCCCCCCGGGCGCTCTTGCTCGCGGGGGATACGTGACGTCACCAGTCGCACGACACCCGTTGCCACGTGTGACGTCACGCCGTGCGTTTGGCTCCACATCGAGACGGAGCTGTGACGTCACACCGTCCTGGTGCCTCTACCTGGCAGATACTCTGTCCTGTGACCAAAGATATGCCGTCGCAAGTATCGTGTGATATATGACGTCACCTCTCTTGGATGATGTAACGGAATTGGCGACGCGAGTGTTGTGCGACGCGAAAGACTGTTTATTCGTTTTTCTTTTTTAATTTCTAAGACAAGGGCCGTCAATCGTCATTTGTCCAACCGAATTATTCTTTTATTGCGTGGCTCATGTCTCAATAAGTAAACGGACCGTGTATCGTCTTAGTATGTAGACAATAAACATACTCGTTAACTGTAAACTATTTTAAATAACACAGCTTATTATTTGTACTGTGCAGCTAGTAATCGTATACAAATCGTTCAATCGACGTAGACATAGACACAATACAATAATATTGTTCCGGATAATATTTATCCTTCACATCTAATAAAACATTTCTTTGTTTTTTCCCTACCTGTTAGATTTGACGGTCGCAGTATGACATTTTTTTGCTATTCGCAAACTATTTATTTTAATCGTCCATTTTAACTTTGTTTTTTATAATTGATCTCACGTTGCAATCCGTTTTAATGTCTCTGGATCCTGTCATAGACAAGTAGTGTACCTATCTTGTCTAACGTAAGAATGTTATGGGTTTTAGTGTGCTTATTATTTACACGTTTTAGTCGTTTGTAATCAAATGAACCACTGCCATTTAGCGGTTTTGTATTTGTCTGTATTGTTTCATATTGTTATTTGTAACATCTTTTACGTGGAGCATTTAGTAAGGAGGATAATCTTAGTATGTACGTAAAGAAAATACTGGCTTCCGGTTCTTTGAAATATGGTTCCGTTGAGTAGTTACAAAACCCACCACGATGGCGCTGCGTGTAATATAGGGGGAAATTAAATGAAATTGCGCTTATAGACGGAGTGAAATGCGGCGAGTAAAGACCGAATTAACCGGTCTCTAATAATGACGTCGCTTTCTATGTGTCGTATCCAGGGTTAAAGTGGCGCCATCTAATTTCAAAGCTTTTTTTAAAGCGAATCTTGTTGTACGAAGATTATTCTCCTAGTATTCTATACTCCATGATCTTTAATTTTACCTTTTGTTTTCTACATTTTCATTACAATTTCTCTTCTAATGCTCTCATCGTATTTATTGAAAGCACGTTTTAGTGCTTACTATATCGGTGGGGAATGGGGATTTGTAAATTTATTAATCTAAATCAACTTACCACTGTAAACAAAACTATTGGATATTTAGAGCGATGTAGTATATAATGAGTGTGTGCAATTTAGATTTATGATTGTAAGATACCATAGCATTAGCAGTATTAATTATTACATTTGTACAATGTTAAGTTTAATAAATAAATCTAAAGTTATATTTTATTTTACTTCAAACTTCCCCCTTGAATATAGATACCTGATATTCCAATACAAATATAATAAAATGTGTCTACGGGCTTCAGCTCTAATGGTCTAATTTTATACATTGTCGTATTAAATAATAATACTTCAAAATTAAAAAACTTCAGATAAATTAGGAACTTTATAAGTAAAATACAGGATAATAGTTTTGAGTTTATCACCACGCATTTTTGCTAACAGACAATTATAATTAAATATATGTTTGTAGTAGTGTCAGGCTGATTATCTTAGTGTATGTGGTTTTTTTTTTGAAAAAGTGTTTGCATACTAGTCAATACCTAATATAACTAACCCACGACACGTAAAAGGGTAGTTGTTACTTGCCGACCTTTATTTTCCATTTAGACATATCGATAAGACATGCCTATAGGAAATTGCAAAGTAGACTTTAATTATTACATTAAATTTTAATGTTAAAATTTTCTACCAGGCTTGCATTTTTTCACGAAAAATCGTGGTCCTATGTCATACATCCTAACTGACTGAACTGCTTCTGTCTCCTGTTCCTACGTTGATCCAACGAAAACATTTTTAAATAGCTCGACCTCCTGCGAATACGATTTAATATCTTTGCAATGCCCTTGGAATATGCTAAATGCCAAAGAAATCGTTTTTGAATTCTTCCCAGCTTTAGACAATGTACAGCAAAATGTGGTCGCCAAACTGTGGTATAATATTCCATAATACTGCGAGCTTAGCAATTATAAAGTAATACTTTTGTTTTGTAACATTTAAATTTCTTTTAATTTCTGATTACAAAACCTAAAATCTTTGACGCTTTACGGTATACTTTTGCTAGGTGCGGCTAAAACGTGAGTTTGTTATCGAATAACACCCCCAGGTCTCTAACAGTTTCAACTTCTGGGTTACTTCATCTATGTGGTATTTTGATGGAAACGTATTGATTTTGCGGTTAAATTTCACATAAAAACATTTTTCTACATTGAGGTGCATTCCGTTCAGATTACACCAATTATTAAGATTATCCAAATCTTTTTGTAGTAAGAGAACATCGCCACAATTTTCTATAGTTCTTGCTATTTTTAGATCATCTGCATATAAATAGAGGGTCGAATATGCGCAAAAGTTAGTAATACCATTAATAAATATATTAAATAGGATTGGGCCTAAATGAGAGCCTTGTGGTACACCGGAGGTGCTATGAGTATTTGAGGTATATCCATTAACAACCACATAGAAAGAGCGATCTTTTAGATATGAAATTATAATAATTAACATTTATACTTGGAACTATTTGACTAACGAAAAAATATTGTTAGATAATTAATATATAAGAAACCAATGGATGGAAACGATAATCAGACCAAAATAAATCAATTTTAAACTTTTTATCACTTGAATAACTGTTATTATAATTTTAAGAACACAAATTATACGGATCAACTGATTACTCAAGCGTTGGTAAGGTACTAAATATGAAACATGTCCAGTACCATAAGCAGATAAATTGAAGAAAGGAAATAATCGCATCTAATGCAATAATATATATACATACATATAAAATAAGGTATTAATATAAAAACTTAGATCCATATTTTTATGTCTGTTACCATGAATGTCCGTTAGTTATAAATCGATTTTAAAATGTGTTATAATAATAAGAAATTAACTTGATGTTATAATAATAAAAAAAATCATTAGCCAAATTCATTTTGTCTTTATCACGATCTGGTTAAAGTTAATGGACGGGATTTATTTTTGGTGACTTTCACTAACTTCAAAGAGAGTACAATACTACTATAGTTACTTAGTGAGGTGTAGTGATGTTCGTGTATTTATTTATAAGGTTTTGTTCACATTTCAACGTCACTACTAATATTCATAATATTTTACATAAATATAACTCAGGGGTACATTTTATAGCAGATACATAAAACGAGTATATAAAAAAATACTATTCTTTAAGGATAGTGAAATAACTTTTAAGTGGGTATACCCACAATGTCAAAAAAATATTGTTATTTGAACGACGTTTCTTGGCATATTTTTTTAAATTTGTTTTATTGTTTGGGTTTTTTTGTGAATTTAATAAATGTAATCGCATGTTCTTAGTAAACTGCATACTAAGAAGAAACGATCTAATTATTTTACTCCGCAATACGCTTAATTTTAATTGGCTTGCAAAACGTTTGTGTAGTACTTATACTGTAGTGCGTTGCTTCATATGCTAATAATAGAAAAACGTGGTTAATAAATTAAAAATAATTTTATTTTAATCTTATTTGACGAAACGTATAGATAATTAGACCAAAAGATTATCTATCATTACTTGATCCTCGTTGGTCGTTGTATTTTTTTTATTATTAGATGTAAAGTTTTCAAACCAATAATCAACAAAATATAACATAATTTATTCTCAGTTCCCACCTGCCATGAAGCGAAATGATTGTTATGAGCGTTAGAGGTCGGGCGTACGCATTTTCGCAGTGCTCAAGATTACTACGACTGTTTAAAGATGAGAAAAGCGAAATCGAAAGAAGTCATGAGTACTAGGGCTTATAAAACAGTTTTAGGTCATAACCATAATGCTTACGTGTTGAGTCTTTAAAAGTTAATTTCTATACTATATCGTAAATATGCATATGCAAGGATTTTTTTTTAAGTTTCTTTTACTGAAGTCTACCCTTTTTGATTATCAGTAGGTTTTCTTTAAACACGTACATTTTCAATTTACTAAAATAATAAAAATGGCTTATCTCAAAAGCTTTGTTCAAAAAATTTAGACTTCCTAATATTTTAATTTTGTCCATCTTATTTACAACTTTAAAACGGTAAAAAATTGTCAACATATAGTAATAGTTATCCAAAAAATATGTTATTTACTTTCAAACCTTATATCGTTTATTTTTACTTATTTTTTTATATTAAAATAACTACGGTACGGAAAGAAACATGCGTTAAAATTTATTACTTAAAACTAAATATTATTCACTTGCCTAGAGCATAACAATCAAGTGTTTTACCAAAAATCCTAATGTAAATGGAATGAGTGATATTTGTTTTTATAGAAAGTTCATTAGATAGCCTATTGTCTTAAACTTTCTCGGTCTCTTTATTTAAAATTTTATACGTACTTTCATTATTTCGCCTTCGCAAAATATTTACAATAGTTAATTAAAAGTTATGTGCTAATTTTGGACTACCAAGGGGTTAATCTTTTACATCAAAATTTTTAAGACGAAAGTACCCAATACCGGTTTGTTTGAAGTATTTGTTTCGTAAACTTCGTTGATATTCCATGCCGTTGGTGCCGCGTTACAACCATAGCAGTACTCATATTTTATAATTACTCAAATTCAGAGTAGGTTTATTAGATTTGTAGTTAGGTTAATATCTTGTTTTGTAAATGTTTTGTTGTTATTGTAATTAAATTGAATGTGAAAATTCGTGTATTGAGTTTAATAATTTTTTTTTCAAATTGAATGACTAACCAAAATTTATTGAACTGCTACTTGAAATTACCAGTAGTTAGTGTCATAAAAATTATTCACATACTAATTACAACTACAAACGTCGTTCCCTAAGTCTTAAAATGATTTACAAGTACTGAATAAATACTTCATTAAAATCCTGATCATTGACTTTTTTGCTCGCTAATATGACTGTTGCTATCTATTTATCTTCAATTACTGACGTGGAGGCGCTTTACCCAAGCAACATTTATAATAACGAATTTCGCATCTCCGATGTGCGTAAAGTATCTACTTCTTTGTGAATCTTTGTATAACGTGTTATCATATTCGAATTATATATTTGATATCAGAGAGTTTATTTGAAACGGATTATAACTTGGAAAAAAGCCTAATATGGTAGAAAATTATAAGAATCTATACTAATATTATAATGTTTGTTTGATTGAATGCGTATATCTTTGGAACTATTGGTTCGAATTGGAAATTTCTTTAAGTATTGGAAAGCCCATTCTTCGAGAAAGGCTCTAGGATAAATAAAACCACGTTTCAACCAATAGGAGCGGAGTATGAATGTAAAATGTCACAAAAACTTTCTTATATGCCGCAGACGATGTTGCGTGGGTCAATAACAAATAAATAAATCAGGAAAAAAATATTTCATCTATTCTTCAGCCCTTTAAACCGTATGTCAAATATCAGCTCATTCAATAGCCATATCTTTTATGACATACACACAGAGAACATTAATGAAGGAGATTTTTTTATGAAAGATTTTACTTACAGTTGGTTTTATCAGAAGCATGAAACTCGATGATTCAGGTGGTAGAGAAGAACATCCTTCATACAGCCCTTGCGACATTTATAAGGTAACTCGCTCATGGAGGTACCACAGTCCTACACAAAAAGCCATCATAAAATAAAGTATGCATGGATTTGGGGTTGCTGGATGGCTATTCCTACCCACTTCTTTTCCACTCTTTTTTTCTCCTAATCTTCATATGTTCCTGACCTATCCTACGCAATAACATATTCTGTTCAATTACCAAGGCTGACAACGTACACGCAACTCTTTCTACATTGTGTGTATCGATAGGCGTCCAGATTACTTAACATCAGATGAGAGACGTTCTTCTTGCCAACCTTTCTTTATAAAAGAAACTATATTCAAATTGAAATTACATGATGTAATAATAATTACAATGCTCTTTATCTATGACAATCCTTTTCAATCACTTTTAACGGGTGTTAGAAGC
>DWHK01002131.1:0-10268 GCA_018247855.1 Graphium androcles
ATTTAAATTGTGTGTGATTGATATTACAAAATTAAATTAATTATATAAACGCCATCAAAAGTATTGATTGTTCCGACGTAGGCACTCGCTTACGGATGAATTGCTTACATTAAAACTATATTTACAAAATACCATTAAGTTATACGTATAAATTAATATATCCTAAATAAGTACTTTGCACAAAGTGTCACAACACTAGTAATTAATTTCATCTACTGAGGTCAGAGTAAGATCCAATAATTCAGATCATTGTGTCGGAATATTCGATAGCGTCGTTTTAACTGCCATGTTGTACTTTATTCTTCTTTTCTTGTATTCCAATCGCTAAATGCAGTCTTCAAATAATCTAATAATCACAACAATACAAGAATAGGTATATTACTTATTATTTAATTAATCTCATAAATAAATGCCCTAACTAATTAAAAAAACTATCTAAATAATTTGTACAATGCATCTGAGTCCACCATCGTTATTTAGTGACGGAGAAATAATTATAGACACGACAAAAAAAAATAATAAATAATATGATAAATTAATAATATTTGACCACAGTCTTAAAAAGACACACAAATGTAACAAATATAATGTATGGAGACAAAATGGAAATATCTTTAAATAGGAACACACAAAATAAAAGTTTCGTGATATCAATGTCTATTGATATTTGGTCTGTACAGTCAGTTACAATATAACCTTTCAACGCATCCCTATACTGAACCATAAGTGCCACATCATGGAATGATATCAGTACTACGTACGTCTTTCGTGAAATTGTAGCCTCCATCATTAATAATATTTCACTGGAGTTGCTTAAATATAACACTTAATACTGTCTTAAGGCTGTTAATAATAGAAACGATATTGCTTGAACCTTAAAACATTTCGTACGCGCTAATCTCAATTATATAGAGATACCTATCATAACTTTAGGTAAAGATGTCATTTCATTCGTTGTATTAAATACTCGAGAACACTGCCACACACTTTATTGTCTTTTTATATAACAATAGTTTGAATTTTTAGTGTCGCGATGAATCACTCTCGTGGCCTGAGTCGCGGCCATTTTGCGGCGAAGCGCGGTGATCCCTTTCGTCTCTGTAGCGATCCCTTCTGTCTCTGTCCCTCGACCTATCTCTGTCTCTATCCCTCTCGCGATCTCTGTCCCTGTCTCTCTCTCTATCTCTATCTCTGTCGCGGTCTCTTTCTCTATCGTCGTCTCGATCCCTGCGACGGTCGTAGTAGTGATAGGAGCGTCGAGATTTTCTGTCACTAGGCGTCACCACCTCCACTTTTATGTTTGCTGTAGCCGTAACCTGCAAATTAAACATCTATGTTAAATACATATATATATAGCCGGCTCGGCTGCTTTTCCACTAATGCAGCTTTTAGTGTAAACCCAATTCTCATAATGCCTAAGTATTCTATATAAGTTCTTTATTAGTATTCTATATGAGCCATTTCAGTATCCGTAATTGCTTGTATAGATAAAAAATTTGTACTTAGTTTATTGTAATTATTTCACAGTTTGTTATATTTTATATTCGAAAACTGTATTTCGCTTAATAACATTATCTTATCATAGTGAAACTAAAAAAAGAATTGTT
Organism: Graphium androcles; assembly: GCA_018247855.1. Classification (NCBI taxonomy): domain Eukaryota; kingdom Metazoa; phylum Arthropoda; class Insecta; order Lepidoptera; family Papilionidae; genus Graphium; species Graphium androcles. The sequence goes on from DWHK01002131.1 coordinate 1,608, forward strand.
TTAACTGTGATATACAAATCTTTTACCGATAGGTAAACGAATCATAATTGTTTAAACCCATACCTGCCATTACCCATACCATTTTTAAAACATTTTTTTATAAAGTAACTAACATTGTTGCAACAAATTAATCTATAATCTAACACGCGACATACAAATCGTTTCCTTACCTTAGTAGTGATAGCGCCACTGTGCGTGGTCTTCGAAGTGGGAGTGGACCGTCCCGAAGCCGAGTCGCTTCCATTGTACGTGGTCGTTTCCACCACAACTTCAGGTTGAACTACAATCGACTGCATTGACGATTGCACTGAAGGCGCGGAACTGTGCCAGCTGGGTTCTTCTGTGATAGTGGTCAGTGATGGAGCACAGGGCCTTGGTGTGCTCTTAACTCTTGGCTTGTCACTGCTTGTGGATTTTCTGGGATGGATTGGCGAACATTTTGGCGAGGGAGTCGAAAGTCGTTCAGGATGTTCTAGGGGACGCACCTGTAGATTAAAAGTGTTGTTAGGTTTATACCAGCTGATAAAATGGTAGAAGCTTATTCATTTTCAATTTTTTTTTTAATTAATAACTCAATGATAGTAGAAAATTAATATTGGATGTATTTTTTACTGCAGCTAGAAGTAGCTACTTCCAGCCACATAGCTGTGATTAAGTCTGATTAATAATAATATCTAAACCATCGGAAATTATATATTTGCGAATTAAGAACAATCGCAATTTACACTTTTTATACAGCTATCAATATTTATAAAATAATGTACATCACTAACCTCTGCAGCTGGTCCGAGTATCGAAAGCACGATGGGGAAGAACAGCAAGCCATCCACCAGACCAAGTACGACCAACGACAGCAGTAATCTCAAGAACAGTCTGGCCACAAAGCCAAACTCGCTTGTCGCTAACATTGAAGCAGCTAATGCCGCTGCTAAAGCGCCGTGTAGTACTGGAGCGAGTACTGACTCCAATGCTAACGAAGCACGGCGTCTTCTACACCCGATCGAAGTCACAAAGCCCTGTGAAGCGACACAACATTAAAACGTGAAATCTCCAGGTGGTAGAACATGACCTCTAATATATAAATACACCTAAACTAGTACTTAACTACTACATACATACATCTTAAATACACCCGCCTTAATAAAGCTCACAATACGAGTATATAAATATTTTTGGCGCGTAAAGTTGCAGAAAAGCTATTGTTTCTCTTTTCTTTTTCTGATCCTTGGTCAATACGATCTAAAAAATGTTTTGAACCCCCTTATAACCAATGATCCAATCTGTTCAAAGCGAGCAAAACCAAAGCTTTGTATAGCGAGTGTCTATGGGCAATGGTCATTACTTAACATCATGAGAATCATCTGATCGCTTACCAAATATTTTTTGTGAAAAGAAACGAAATGATAGTACTATTGTATCAGTCGAGGACGATACAGGTAAGTGTGGCTATCGTGTATAAAAAAATTCGGCTAGCAGCGATAGTGCCAAAAAACAATCACATTGGCGCTAGTGTAGCTAATTAGGTATAGTATGATGGCCCTGTTGTTGTATACGGAGTGAAGTGTGATGTTAGTATCTATTTTAAATTCTCTCCTAAACGAGAGGAGCCGTTCTGCTCTATACCAATGTTCACACCTAGTTTCAATTTAAGTGGACAACTTTTTAATTGAAAAAGCTCGTTCCAGCTAGTTAGCGTAGTCTAAAGCGAACTGATTCCCTCAATTAGAACATGATTGAGTTAGAGTAGTTGAGTAGAGATTAATTTTCTCTCACTATTCAAAAAGGTTAGTGAGAAAAAACTATGAAAACGTAAGAAATTTGTAAAGGGTAATCGATTTTTCGTATATCTTGAAACGGATAAAATTAATGTGATTTCTAAAGCTTAATGACATTAATACTTTGTTTAACTTAATACTACAATCTATACATGAAAAGAATTTATGAAATTTACCTTATTTTTTTATTATTATATTCGAGAGTTCTGTTATTTTTTGGTTATACTCAACAGGAAAGTGACGATACATACCAAGCACAGATGCACGGTGAAGTGCACCCCTCTGCCGATGGCCAGCACCAGGAGCACGGCGGGCACGGCGGACAGCTTGACCTCGAGCGCGGCCATGACGCCCAGCAGCTGCAGCACCAGCGTGGCCAGCGCCAGCGTCACCAGCAGCGCCGCCCACGCGTTCAGCAGGAGCACCACCACGGCCTGCAAATTGTCGAATTACTCACTTGTATGTTTGTTGTGAAAATTGTCCTTTTATGTATTAGCTAGCTGGTCCCTGCAATTTCATGAGCGTAATTTTTTTTGGAATCAATCAGATGTATAGTTTCGGAGACATGGTGTACATTCTGTATATTAAAACTCATCAAACGGAATCTAAAATATATTTTTATTAGGTAGTGATAGTGTATGCTAATTTTAGTTAGTTTCAAAAAACGACACCATAGTTATTAAAATAAATAATTTAAATAAGTATACATACATATAAACAAAAAAGCAAATAACATCGTTACAAAAAATCGAGATACACAATCTCTAACGAAAGTAACAATGTAACAAACTAAACAAAGCAACAATAGGCTTTAATTGTACATAAATTTCAATGTTTTACAAATTCAATCTTAAGTGCATAACATAAAGTTGTTTTTATAATGCAATAAAAATATGATTGAACTTTACCGGTAGGACAAGGCAAATGACTGCACAATTTGGAACTGTGCTTTCATTTTACGCTGACATTTTTGAAACGCGTATCTAAGGTTTTTTGTATATCAATAGCAAATAAGTGCTAAATCGAAAATGCTTACCACAAATACAGCAGCCAATGCGCAAGCCAAAGCGAGAAGCAGCGACGTCCTCAAATATAAGTACTGCTCCCAGAAGAGGAAAGGTATCCCAGATGGGAAATTCGATAAGCCTTTCGCCTCGAACTTCAGACATAGTTCTCTGACGGACAAAATCAAGGTCTTTATACTGTCCGTGTCAATTAAACCGGACAAGTAAAATGGTAATTGAGTATATATTAGAGGCGATGATTTCGGTATTTTTAAATCCACATCGCCAGGTGAATGGGTCCATCTTTTAGGTTGTGGTTTCAAATTTGCCTGAGAGGCGCCATAAGCTAATGCGTCGTTAGTCGCCCACGCTGATAAATAGTTGTAGAAAGCCTTCGGATTTATTATTCCATCTTTATCTACTAATCTGTGACCATTTTTCGTATCAGTGCTTATAAGCGATTTTTCTATTGGATTGTCGACATGACCGGTCTGCACCATTAGTTTGTACGCCAAAATACCTTCGTCACTAGCGTTTTTACACCAATATTCTTGGGTGATACATCCGCTAGCCACTTCTCTGTCAAAAGCTGCCTGTAAATCCAACAGCCAATCTCTGAATAATCCCAACCAGAATTTAGTCAATCCACCATTGTCGTTTTTAATAATGTTCGGTATCCGTACGAATTGATCGTGATATTCATACAGCAGTTTTTGATTGGTCGGATATTCGAAGTCCCCTTGTGTTACTGCATACATATTGTAGAAGCCGAAGTATTTCTCTTGGCGTGACAAGAACTCGTGTTCATCTGTGTTTTCGGGAACAATGTCCGTGAGGTCCAGACCGTCTTTGACTTTAGTGGCGCCCCAAACGCTGGCCAGTATTACTGCTATTAGCGCGAGCATTGATGTTACCTGGAAAATCGATTGAATTCTTTGAGACTTATTATTAAATGAATGCATTACTTTACGAGATATACTAATATTAAATCTTGTACTTTAATATCATAGAAAAAAGGTGTCTTCTGACTCAAAAATGTTTCAATGATTTTTTTTTATTTTTTTATTATATTTTATCATTGTGAACTTTTCCTCCACTAAACTCGAAATTAATTTTATTAGTAACTTTAATACTCGGTAAAAAGTCTAATTTTATTCAGAAATACCATGTGCAAAGAGCTTGATAAAATCGAAATATATAATGAGAGATTTACCTTGATAGCAGGTCGCATGATGAATGGCGCATAGTGATTTTTCGCCCATTTGGTGAGAGACAAACTCAAACAACACGTCTTAGCCTCATTCGCAGACACCTCAGGATCTAGAGGTTGTCGCGTTGTATCCTTCCAATTGCTCTGTTGAAAAATATAATATTATATAAACATTAATGTTATTGAAATCACTAATTCATATAAAATGGAAGACGTAAGTTAACACTTACATTTTTTCTACAATATGTATGTATGACAGATATGCCGGTGATATAAAAATAATGTCGCTATTATTTTCGTGATAATTTGACTTATCAACACATTTGACACATTTTATTAAATTTTCAATAATAATTAAGCAACGAATATACAATTCAGGAACATAATTCTAACGTGGCATCTGAAAGAATCAAGTACTTACAACCACACATACGCAATACATGTGTCAATCAATGAGCAATTCACTTTGACTCGTCCAGAAAAACTTCTTGTCAAAGTTAATAACCTATTTGATATACATTCAACATTTTTCTAACTCACCTTATCCCTAGCGTTGCGAGTCCGCTCCGGTTTCTTAGCCATGACCACAGGCGCCTCCGGCACGAGGCAACAGAGTAGATCTGCTCTAGCAGCAGAACGCCTGCGTAGGTCGAGCGATATCATGGCAGGGAACACGAGCAGCATAGAGCCCAGGTTGAATAACAGGAGAATCGCTGCCTGAAAGTGAATATACAGTCAGTGCATTCAGAATTAATGGGAGGGGGCGGCTATAATAAACACGCACACAAACATGCGCGCAAACGCATACATACGTGAGTGTGCACGTGCGTGCATGTGGGGTGCGTGTACACACATAGGCACACGCAATCCACCAATTTGTTACGTAAGATTCAAATATATGTGTTCGAATGTCGTGGATTTCGTTTTTAAATAAAAATTAATAAATAATGCAAAGGTTAATATGTACGTTCGGTTGAATGGTTCGGGTAATGTCACATACTAACAATTCGATTTTGGAAAATTTTAAACTAATATTTTTTGCTGATTAAAGTTGGCGAGCGAGCAGACGGTTCACCTGATGTTAAGCGTACCCGTCCTCTATAGATATCCATAAGGAATTGTAAAAGTTTGCGTAACTTTGTTTTGTTTTAGAGATAAATGTATGCATTTATGTCCGTCTGTGGCAGTGGACTCCTAAACAGTTGAATTGATTTTCGTTTATATTTTATTGCGTATACTCGGTCAATGCAACTTAATAGAGAAATATCTTTTTCTTTGCATAGATCAAGTGTATTTAGCTACAATTCAACGAAATCTGTTCAGAATAATCTATATTCAAGCTGCTCATTAATTCTTTCCTAACCGAAAGTTAGAGATTTAAGTAAAATATTAAAAAAACCTGTACATCAAATTACCTGTAGGCAGAAGACCCTTAGAGCCGGTATTGGTAATAAAGCCGCCGCTAAGAATGCCATAACATTACACAGCGATGCCAAAAGCACACTGAGCCCACTCTTCTTTAGAACTAGACCTGTCCTCTCCTCTCTAGGCACGTCTCCCGCTTGTTCCACGTACGTGTGAGTGAGAAGGAACATGTCCTGGACGCCCAAGCCCAGAGCGAGGAAAGGCACTATCTGAGTACTGGACGCGTTGAATGGTATACCTGAAGATTTACGAAAAATTATTAAATTTTAAAACATGTTATTTTTATTACAGCATTAATTATTTTATGGATACTGTAAAATAGCTCAAAAATAGAGTCAAAATCAATTAAAATCAGACTTCAATTGGTTATTTAAGAATGACATTTTTATATGACCGGTTGGCGTAGAGGCTAAGACGTTAGCTGCGGCGTCACAGGTCGTGGGTTCGATTCCCACCCGGGGCAAATATTTGTTTCGGATGTGGGTGTTTGTATCTGTGTAATTTATGTTTGTAAAACGCCCTTGTAACACAAGCCTAAAGCTTATAATAAGGGTAGCGTTTTTAAAAAGACAAAATAGATACATATATATCGGTAATATAGAATCTTTCTAAGTTTGGATAATTCTCCGAAATTAAACATTTAATTAATTCCATTTTTAACCGACTTCAATTACAAATTAATTAAATTAAAAATTTCTTTTTTTGTAGCAAAAAAGATATCCCAAGTGTGGTCCCATAAAATTTTTATAAAAATCGGTTAAGTAGTTTGTTTTTAAAACCAAAATAACGGAAACAAATATGTCACGATAGTACACTTCTAAGGCGTTTGAATAAACGCTATACAGTTCCTTTTACAAAAAAGATAGAACAAAGAAACTTAATTTTTATTTGAAAAAACATGGAGTTAATTGACAGATTCCATATGTACATGCACAAAATTGACACTAAAAGCGGTGAATAATGAAGAAAAAAAAAAGAATGAAGCACCAAAAAAATATTTACCTAATAAAGCGCAAAAACCTAAACCCGCTGCTACTGTGATGGAAAGTAGGAGTACCCCTGCAATGCCGACGCCGGCTTGCGAGCGGATAGGATCGCGCCACTGTATCAGTGTCACCGCGACATAAATTAACTGAAACCAAACATAAAAATGAACGAATGAAAGGGTGAATGGGCAGTTGAACGAATGAGTGAATATCAAGCGTGAACATAGAGAATGGACTGAACGGTACCCTGATAAAATTGAAGAGGACGAAACGACTGTGCGATCTCCTTTTAGAGGTCTAGACTTCTACAATCCTCTGACGTAGCTTAGTCTTTCTTACACTGTTTTGCCTATTACTTTTACAGGTTATAGATCAGTCTGATCTCTAAGTCTATAATACAATGCAAGTGAGTGAGTAAAAAAAAAGTAATGTGAGTGGACAAATGAAAAGGAAAGTAGCAAATGGTTAATCCTCACCATGAACATGTAGCCCAAGATGATGTTCTTCAATGACAGCTCGGAGAATTTGCCCAAGATGTCGTTTAGGGTGGACGTTGAGAACGGATAGAAGCTGTACGACGGCGACACGGATTCCGTCGTCGTCATTTTTCTTACTTCCTGCAAATTAAAATTCACATTTTTTGAACATGCTATATGTTACTTTAATTTCAGTGTAAATCATTTAGTACGCATTTAAAGAATAAATAACTAAAATAAAATAAAATAATTTTATGTTAGTTATTTATATACATAACAGAACTAAATTGTGACATAGATCTCAGGTGCTACCAGATCATTTTCGGTTCTATAATATTGGCAACGAGTTTGTAACTTTACGAAGATTTAGTGGCGATTGTCAACAGTACATTGTAGGGACTTTAAGCTTATTTAAAAAAAAATACAACTTACAGCTGCGAACTTCCTTTGCCAGGCGTCTAACACCGCAGCCGCTTTCTCCTGGCTCCAGCCGATATGGTGCACCTTGTAATGGTCCGCCCAATATTCAAACATCTCCCTCTCGCCCATCAGCTGGACGACGCTTTGCAGCGCTTTAGCGCTACGCAGCGCGCTCGTGGAGTTCCTCGTAGCCCCGCCTACGATTAACTGTTCGGGCCAGTGCATGTACGCGGCGGCGAAACCGTAGCACCCGTGGGACAGCTCGGCAGCTACGTCGGGAACCTAAGGAAAAATATAATTGATATTATTTGGACCGTTACCCTTTTTGTGGTCATAATCACAAGGCAAGTGTAACACTAAATTCAATATTCAACTCCTGAATAGATGTTGTCTTGTTCCTATTTCCATTAGCAGGTTAAATTATTTAAAATATATTTCATATAATGCTATGGTTGTAGCAGGCGATTGTAACAGCATGTAAAGCTTGAAAAGGTTTGTTAAAACAATTTTTGTTATCACTTAAGTACTTTCGAAAATGCATACCTAAATCCAAATAACACATTTTGCACCCAATCTTTGATGATGTCGAAAGATTTAAATAATTTTCTTATGTTGTTTATAACAAATCTGTACAAAGCTTTAATGATCTCATCATTGTCATTTAATTCATGACACTAGACAATGAACAGAATATGGCACCGTTAAACACTTAATAATTTTAATGCTATTACATCGTAAAAACTGTTTACAATAACGTATTTTGAATGCTGACAAATTGTTTTCTTCGTGTATAAATAAAGTCATATTTTGTAGGGTACAGATTTAGATACAACTTTGTTTCCATTTTAAAAAGAGAATAGCAAAATTTATTACGGATTTTACAACCGGCATTGACCAAACGACCATGACTACCGGACAACTGAACATTGTACAGAAATACATCATAATCTACGCGATTGAATAATAAACCTTTTGGAGGGAACAATAGTAGGCGATTTTACGAGTCCTACGTGGAATCGTTATTGATATAATAGTGACATTGTGCGTCAGTCCATTGAGCCGTTCACAATGCGCCCGTATGGCGGGAACAATGGCGCCCGTTAGTACAAGCGTGGGTGGTACGTCTAACGAACACCGCACCCAGCTAGCTACGATTCCTTTGCTCGAAATTTTTTTATTAAAAACCTTAGAGAAAATATTTCCAGTCGACTAAATTCTGTCCATCACGCAACGCAACCAATATCTGTATATCTCAGAGTTAGTTGTATAAAGGAGATATTTCCCGCCAAATTGGCAAACGTCAAATTTTTGTTGTAAGTCTCTAGCATTTTTTTTTTATCAAATTTTTATACATATTTGACGCAT
>DWHK01002132.1:0-10268 GCA_018247855.1 Graphium androcles
GCTCTATAACTACGTATTATATATAATTGTCATTTATGTATTGTCGAGTAGAACAAAGTTATAATTACTCAGATTCTTTAACCTAAACCACTAGGTGGCGTTAGTAGTGCGTAACATACTGCACAATTTTAAGCTAAAAATTAGCATATAACGGATTTAATTAGCTTATTGAATGTACGTGTACAGATTAACTCAAAAGTGGTGTCTCAAAAGATCAGGTTTCTGACTGTCTAAATAAGTCTAATATAATATAATTAATAATAAGTGCCTACCAATTGTAATATTGGACGATGATGTGGGGAAATCCGAGGTAGTACGCCTAGAAATTCCATGGTGATTTTAGACCACAGCAAGCCACAGATTTTGTCGGAGTTACTTTTAAGGCAACAACGCCTCAATCACCTTTCAGACCCAGTTACTAATCAGGGACATTTTTTATTATGCCAACACGAGGCACCGTAACAGTTCCTGGGTGGCTCCTACTCCGAGCGGGATTCGTTATTTCTCGCTTAACAGCTTTTTCCTGAGCCATCATGCTGTGTCTGTGCTCATCGCCGATACAACAGCTGACAGATAAGGGTCTTGGCATACATAAGTAATTAGGACTCTCAGCTCCGCGTACCACGCTGGACATATGCCATGCAGAATCTTACCCATTGCAGTGGAAGTAATTCGCCGTCGCTCGTCGTTTGCCTTGCTACCGATTTTATACGGATATTCACCTAAACATCCATGCCATGCCATGTAAGCCTGAAAGAGAGTCGTCCGTTTCTTCGCTGCATCCAGGCTTGAAAGGCCGGCAGGAAGGGTTCGATAAAACGCTTTTCCGCATTTCTTTCATCCTCATCTCTCACACGCCACCTCTCAAAGTTTTGCCTATACATACGATTCTTAACATATCAAAAAACATTGTAAGTATTCAAAGGTGAAAGTCATAAAATCGTGACGACAACGTCTAGTAGTGTCCAGAACTATTTGTTTAATTTGCACTGTTTTGGATGACAAGACAAAAAAATTAATAAAGAAAAAATATAATATGTATTTTTTTAAAAATCAAAGAAATTTTTGTTGTCGTATTATAATATTTTCAGTTTTAATTATTTATTTAGTAAGACGAAAGTTTATTTTTATTGTTATGACTTAATTTTTGGACATGTATCCGAATGGAAAACTATTTAAACGGAAATTCGTAGCGGGAATGTAACGCAGAAATAAGATTTTTTTACTTATTTAGCCAGATATTCAATTTCCGATTCCGGTATTTCCTGTTTGAATAAACTTTATTGCGTGAAATATTGTAATGTTATTATGTAAATTACTGTTGGCATCCTTGTATATTCCCTCGCTTAAACTATTTTTATTCATGGTTTATAAATACAATTTTTAAATTTTCTTTGCGTTACGTAATAAAAGTTTAATTTAATTTTCCCATATCGTTTAGGTTAAATATTTAACAACAATTATTTTTATAATGCATTAACGACTATGCAGAACGTCAATAAAATATGTTTCTATTGTTTAAAGCACAATAAACTGTTAAGTTTTTAAAAATTAATATGATATCATATTTATGTACAATGACCATATTATATACTTATAATAGTTATGTAGAACTTATCTTTCATTTTTTTAGCTGAATAATCGGGCGCGAAAGCTTCGTCATAAAGATGCTCGTTTTTGATTGGTCTATAATTTCGAAAGTACCAACCTAAGAACTGCTGAAATAATTTGGCTATGTTGTCAGAAATATTACCAGTTGTGTAGGCAGGTAAATTCGTCGCTTTGATGAATATAATTTATTTTTCTTTGATGGTTTTTAATACGACAATGGCACTACTATAGCTAAAATATTACTAAGAAAATTATTCTTTATTCTCCTAATAATTATTGTAAGTAATAAATCATTGTTTTTGTGTTTCGAGAACTTTTCTTTTTAAAAGGTTGTGGTCCTGCAAAAGTAGCTGCACAATTGATAGAGTGCGATAGTCGCGAAAGAAAATTGTATTATATTTGGATAATGCAAATGGATCTACATGTAATGGTATATTTTTATTAAATGTTTATATTTTATTTCTTTAACTTTATCAGTTCGTGTAACAATGAATGTGTTTTGCGTTCAGTTAATTTTTACTTGACAATATTTTATTTTTAAATACGTTACAGGTGGTCAATAATGAATTGTAAACGATAATTTAAACATCTGTAATGATTTCGATAACATTTTCGGGGCCGAGAAATGGAGAGGCAGCAGACTAATACACTTCAAAAGTTTGACGATCCGAAAACAGAAATATTGAAAAAAAGATTGCTAAAGGCTGCGAACACGAACATTAGCGCTAATTTGTCTCAAAATAGCTCGCAGAATAATGTTCTATTAAATACCTTACGCGTAAGTTGGTCTGCACTCGTAAATTATAATTATATCTGATGCACTCTGATTGACATTGACTTGTTTTTTTTCAGGCGCCAATCTCGAGCAGTATGATTGTGTCCTCGATGCAGGCGCCCCAGAGCTCTATGCCGATTACTCACAGCCTAGTTACGCATTCTATAGCGCCTGTGAAAATACACACAAATAATTCACCATACCCTTTACAACTTTCCACTGTTCATGTGCCAGTTCAAATTCCTGGATCCACTTCAAATATAAATGTTCCTGTACAGTTGTCAGGTGCTACAAGTACTGTACCACTACAAATTGCCCCTGTTAGTCTTCCAATACAAGTTTCGGGTACAACTAATGTACCGGTTCAGCTGCCAGCTGGAGAGACAATTAATGTGCCATTACAGTTGCCTCCACCTGGCCAAAATATTCAGCTGACTGGTCAGACATTGCCATCTATGCCACTCTTGCAAAACACTCAGCCTCTGCACAGTTCAATAATTCATGTCCATATGGGATCAAATACCCGACCTGCTAACATAGATGGAAGTTCTGACATGATTGTTTCTAGTTCTACTCAGCTTCAGCTTCCTGATTCAACTGGAGTACAAGTCAAAATGAACAATTCCACAGCAGTACCCCAAGTGCAAGTAGGTTCAAATACAGGTGTTGTACAAATTCCCAACTCGCCAAATAATTCAATACAGTTGGCCCTTCCAAACACTGCAAACACTGGTGTGCAGCTGCGTGGAGCTCCGAGGACTGTACCACATGTTGTTTACATTCAGACTCCTACTGGTTTGAAACCAGTAACAAGCACAGAAGTAATAAGTCAGGCTAGCACTAGTGGCAACCCTCCACAGATTATTGTTAGAAGACCGGTATGTAATATTTTAACTATTTAATTGTTGTGTTAACCTATATAGCGAACAATAATGAATCAAAATTTATGTGTTATTTAATAACAAAAACAACTAACTAACAAACATAGAAATTAATAGTGTACAAATAATATAAGTTTTTCAGGTTGGAGTTTGAATATAATTCTAGTTCCTAATATTTTTCTGTCTTGGGCTTTTTAAGTCCATAGGTAGTCTGCTCATTTCCTTAGATTGTCTGTACATCTTCTTTTATGTCTGCCCTTTTTCCACTTCATGTTTTCCATTATTTTAATAATGTTATTTAATATCAATGAATAGATCTTGTCATTTCTTTTTATTTTTATTATTTAATAGATATACTATCAACCATTACTATTATTCTTTAGAGTAAACCAATATTAATTTTAAGTTAGTGAAAGAAATTATTTTTATTTATTTTTTCAATTCTTATATAATATGTTTTATTTTATGAATTTATAAATCTCTCAATCACATTAATTTTCTCAGTTGTGAAACCAAAAAATAATAATATATGTTTTCACAATGGTGTTTTTGCATTGAAAATTACTATAAGGCTCTAAAATTCCATAAGAATTTGAAAAAAAAATGTTTATCTCAGATTTTGATTTTTAGTTATTTCTCAATTATTACATTCCACTACTTTTTGAAGTTGTGTTCAATTTTATATATGCTTTTTCATAATGTAAATGTTTAGTAATGTTATATATACTAATCACTTAGTTTTTTATAAAATTTTTAATAACTTCTTAACTTTGAAACCTATAGTAGGTTTCTAAATTAAGAAGTTATTAAAATAAAATTGTTAATTACTTTTCCTGTTGCAATTAACAATTTTTATAGAAAGCTGTCATGTTTTACTATCATTTTGAAATAGTTCTGTACTAAGTAGATTATTTGAAAAAATTATGAAAAATTCTGAAAGTCTAAAGTTTACTTTTCATTCAAACATTACAGGTTTCTCTGCATTTTTCTATTTTGTGAAATTATAATATTTGAAACCTATTTACATCTCGTCTTAGTTCTATCCTTCATACAGCTTTTGCTGTACTTCTACGGCCGCGCTCACCCGGGGAGGTACCACCACCCTTCACAGAGCCAGCATAAAATAAAGTATGCATGGCTTTTAGGGTTGCCGAATGGCCATTCCTACCCTTTTCTTTTTCCTACTCACTCCTTTCCCCATGAAATCCTTAATATAATCCTATCCCATCCTACCCTTCAACCTGTTTTATCCAATTGCCAAGGCTGGCCAACACTATAAGAAATTTCCAATTTGAACTTATTATAACTTTGTTGCAACAATATACTGAGTAAAAATATAATTTTAAAATTTTCCATCTTGCTATTAAACTTGCAGCAGGTGGACTATCAAACACATTATTAACATGTATGGGAGGTTAAACTTAGTGTCTATTTTATTCGTAGGTCAATGTATATGTTATTATAACAAACTACCAAATAACATTGTACCACGTAACAAGATTTATCAATTATTAAATTTATTAAACATAGATTATGCCAAAAGGCTTATTATTCAACATCGGATTATTTGAAAGACTTGAATGTTTGGAAATTAATTGCTCCCTTTTTAAGGCTTATAATTATTAAAACAAGAAAAAAGACAATCTCCACTGAATTTCCTAAATATGAAATATTACTAAAAATAATACCAAGCAACTTTAGGTTGTATTTAATTGAAATCTATACCAGCATTATTCAAGATTTTATATAAAGTATGAGGAGCAATTCAGAATCATTGGAGATTACCATATAAAAAAAAAATGTGATATTGTTATACCATTTTTAATTAATTTGAAAACCAAGCAGAAAAATATATAAATCAGTTTTCTCAATTTATTAGTTCAACATTGTCACACCCGCCCATTAAATTATATATTATTTGGTATTGCATCTAAAATTTTCTATTTAATAGGCAATGAACAGGAAACACTTTTTAAATTGTGCTTAATGATTTATACTTTATATACTTGACAAGTATGCCTCCAACTACATTTAGTGCATCAATTATTACATTAATCTCTGTTTTATCAATAATGATCTCAATTTATTTAATTTTATATGTTTTGATTTTAAATTTGGAAACATTTCTTGATATTTTTTTTGATTTAGTGCACTGCAGTAAAATTTTATTTTTTTATTCTAAAGCAAAGAGCTATTTTTTATCCAAATCAGGATAGACAGATGCAAATTATTGTTTTTTAGGGTTCCGTACTCGAAGGGTAACCAACGGGGCCTATTACTAAGCCTCCATTGCCCATCCGTCTGTCTATCTGCCTGTCAAACGGCTGTATCCCATGATCCATAATAGGTAGACAGTTGAAATTTTTACAGAATGTGTATTTTTGTTGCCGCTATTACAACAAATAATTAAATAATTTTATTGAGTGCTCCTCTACCAGAAACGTACTTTCTTTTGCTCGATCTTAATAATGGCAACAAGTAGATTCTTGATATGTTCACATAATGTGTATTTCTATTGCTGCTTTAGCAACAAATAATACAAACAAAATTATATGAAAAATAAAAATGTTGAATTATATAGTGTTTGGTGTTCAGGAATCCTTCGTGCGCGCGAAAAATCGTGAAAATGTTTAAGTAACCCTTTTTCAATTAATTTTATATTTGTCAATGAACAATTTATAAATTGTTTATTTTATAACAATATAATTGAAAGAGTAATAATCGTAATGGCTTTTACTTTTTAAGTATTATAATTTTATACAAATTATATATAATAATACAATTAATATTTAGTTTCTGAATGTTTTAATCATATATAAAAAAATATTTTGATCTTTATATATTCAAAATATTTATAAGGCAATTACTGAATTTACAGCCCTGAATTTGCTTCGATATTTTGTGCGGCGTTCGTAGCATTTTATTGGCTGCGCTTCTTGTTTATTACACTGTGACGTTATGACAGTTTGAGCCGTTTTTGCTAGAAATTTAAATTGATTAAGAAAACAAAACTAACTATGAAAGTCTTAGTATTTCCTTGAAATATTTATATTCTGCACAAAATAGGTCCTAAGATAATACAATTAACATCCCCATTGTGTTATTATAAATAAGTTAATAATAAAATCGAGATTCAAATGAAATTGAAAAACATGTTCTTTTGTTACAGGTTACGACTAACCCCAACATTCATTTAATATCGAACATGAATAACAAGCCAAATATTACCCAAGTTCCAAAAGGCCCCGGCGCGAATAAAACTTCAATCCTGGCGCCCGCGAACACGCCCCAACCGATTGTGATTCAGAAGCCAAAGTCAAATGACAAAATGATGGTCCCCGTCAGCATTGCACCGGTGACGCAGGGCAAACCGGCGATCGCTTACTTAGGCTCCGTCAAGAAGAACAACAACAAAAATATGTCGGAAAACCAATCCATCCTCATATCAAGCAACCAGTCGAACGTTAATTCGAACAATCAAAAGCTTTTCTTGACTCCGATGAACATGCCCAAGATACCGAACACGAAGTTTATTCTGCCCGTCACGCTGCCAGCCACGATGGCCTCCAAAGGTCCCATCATTAATTTGCAAATAGCCAATGGTCAGATACAGAACGATCCCCAAGGCAATATTACCGTTATGCGCGACACGGCTCCAATGGAGGCCTCGGATATGCCCCCCTTGCAGCCTCTGCAGCTTCTGAATGTGAACGGGAAAGACAACATGGTGCCCCAGAGTCCCAAAAGTGAGAAATCCTTCGCAATGTCCATACCTGGGTCGAGGGCTGAACCCACTGGTGAACAGGGCGAGTATACCCTATCAATACCGGAAACAAACGCCTCAATGAACGATGACATATACACAGTGTCGATAGCCGACGAAGAAGGTGGTCAGACGCACGAGAATTCCTTCACCCTGGCCATTCCGGAGAAAAGCAAGAGCTTGCTGAACAAGAACGTTATCGACAGAGACATGACCCCCGTCCCGGTGGCCGCGCCTGCCATCCTGAGGCGTTCCAACTCCGACAACAGTGAGAGGAAAGTGACCAATTCCAACGTGAAAAGACGCATTTCGCTCTGTAACGAGAACTTGTCTGGCAAAATGGTCAAACTGCCCTTCTCGCAGACCCGGGATAAAGAAGACGGGCACATGGAATCCGATGTGAACGATGACCACCGCGTGCCCTCGCTCTTTTGCGACGAGAAGCTGGACAAGGATTTGGACATGAAGGCGAACATCGGTAACTCCGACCTCGACGAGGACAAGGATAAGATTAAACTAGTCGCCGATACTAGCAACGATAAGTTGTATCATCCTCTCGACGAGTACAATTCGAGAGGCACTGCGAGGCAAAACGACAGCAGTGAGCCTACTTCAGAAGAGGATCCCCCGGGACTGATATGGAGCAACGGCGTCGCGCACCTCCAGGGCAGCGGGCTGCAGTTCCAGACGAACGAGTTCGGCCTGATAGACCTGGTGGACGACTCCAACTCGAAGTACGGCACGCCGAAGCAACGCGCGGACGCTCTCAAAGACAAGAAATCCACCTCCCCCGACGACCTGTACCGGTGCGAGGGCTGCGGCTGCCACGGGATGGCGGCCGAGTTCATCACGGCCAACGTGTGCAGCCTCGCCTGCCAGGCGGAGGTGCAGAAGGCGTCGCAGAAGAGGCGCGATCGCGAACGGGCCGAGATGGCCAAGAAACGGAACAAGATGAAGAAGCTCCTCATGAGAAAGCAACTGTCCGATGCGGACGGGCAGTCGGAGGAGGGGGGCTCGCTGAGGCACTTCGACTCTATGCCCGTGGAGGCGCAGCTCACGGAGGTGGCGCTGCTCAAGATGAGCGAGGACGCCTCCGAGGACGAGAAGTACCCCTGGATGTGCGGCAAGAACGGCTTCTCGTGGATGCGCTATTTGGACACGTGCAAAGCGAAAGCGGCCCCAGTGAAACTGTTCAAAGATCCATTTCCATATAATCGGAATGGATTCAAGGTGGGCATGCGTTTGGAGGCGATCGACCCCCAGCACCCGGCACTCTTCTGCGTGGTCTCAGTAGCCGAAGTGCAGGGCTACAGGCTCCGGTTGCACTTCGACGGCTACGCGGACCTGTACGACTACTGGGTGAACGCGGACAGCGTGGACTTGTTCCCGCCCGGCTGGTGCGAGAAGAGCGGCCGGCCGCTGAAGCCGCCGGCGGGCCACCCCGCCGCCTTCTCGTGGCCGCTCTACCTCAAGAAGGTGCGCGCGGTCGCCGCGCCCAGGCACCTCTTCCCGCACATCACCGCCACGGTTAGTGCCTATTCACTTTGCGCTATAATCATTTGGTACGGAGCTAATAAAACAATAATAAACAAAGTTTCGTAATCGGTAAACTTTTTATGAAAGATTTAACTTTGTTTGTGCCCGTATAACCTGAAAAGTACTCGCTTAGGCTTTAAATTTTTACAAATGTAATCTCTACATACTGCAGTTCCCACCGTTGTGGGAACCTCGTGTGGTTTCCTGTATATTGTGGTATTTTTTAGATAATTATACATTAGAGTGCTATTATTTATTTTTCTGATAATGCATACCAGACTGAGGTACAGCATATTAACTGAGTCCAACCAGTATAATATACTTGTTATATACATATAAAAAAGACCACAGAGTTCCTTGTTTTTCTTTTCTGGATAAGTCTAGTTGCCGAGTCAGAAGCAGGTGTTGACGGTTAGAAATGCCTGAAAGTCCTTTAAGACGGTCGTCCACCATTGCATCTCAGCCTACAAACATGGATATGTTGCAAGTTGATGTCTGGAATACAGCAAAATAAAAGAGTAAAGAAGTGACCAATAATATCAAAATAAAATCTAATATTCCTCCATTACGATAAAATTGAAAAAAACCTACACTATCGCGAGCAACGACTCGTGCATAAACTAGTATTTAATTTATTTAAAAGTAGCGAATACCCGGCGTGTGCTTCTACTCAGATTTTTTTTATCCAAGCCCATCTTCACATTATTCTCTTTCAAATGAAACCGGTTCGGGGCACATCGGTTGGATAGTTTCAAAGTCTATAAAGGACGTAGGTACAAATATTTTTTATATCTATACTAACATTATAAAGCTGGAGAGTTTGTTTAGTTGAATGCGCTAATCTTTGGAACTTCTGGTTCGAATCGGAAATTTCTTTTAACGTTCCAAAGCCCATTCAACGAGGAACGCACTAGGCTATATAACATTAAGTGACAACCAATAGGAGCGGAGAATCAATGAGAAATGTCGCAAAAATGGGAACATTTATTCTTTTTGTGACATCTCTCACATAAGAGACGCAGACGAAGTTGCGTGGGTCAGCTAGTTGACCCATTACAGTTGGGACGAAAACGCATTTTATGTCTGTATGTATGTATGTATGTATGTAACGCAATAACTCTCGAACCCGTGCTCCAATTTAAATAAAATTTGGAATATATGTTGAAAATGTTAGTACCATTTTTAAGTTCGTTGGGCATGAAAATCGGTTCTGTACTTTAAGAGATACTGAAATAAATGTGAAACAAAACAATCGAGAGGTCCAAGTGCGCGGCGAACTACTAGTTACATATACCTAGATTACCGTTCAACCAAGCCCATTCCCCAGACGGTGAAGCCGAACGGGTTCCGCATCGGCATGAAGCTGGAGGCCGAGGACCTGCACAACGACATGGTGTGCGTGGCGAGCGTGGCCGACATGCTCGACCACCGGCTGCTGGTGAGCTTCGACAGCTGGGACCACTCGTACGACTACTGGGCCGACCCCACCTCCCCCTACATCCACCCGGTGGGGTGGGCGCAGGAGAACGGCTACGCCTTGACCCCGCCAAATGGTGAGTCGCTTTAATCTAGAGATGTTATGGAGCTCCGTAACCGTAACCGAAAGTATCGGATATCCGCCATTATTATTATTATGTTCGTTAATGAGTTTTTACTCCTCGGTTTTTAGGCCGGTATATACTGATGTGACACGGGCTTAGAC
>DWHK01002133.1:0-10267 GCA_018247855.1 Graphium androcles
AATCAATTATATAACACGATGCTTAGATAGAGAAACAAAAAGAAGACCATGTTAAGGGGGAAATGATTATGTAACAAAATCTGATGTCCCATAAAAAGAATGAATTGACAAAATTTATATTAACGCCAGCGAAAAAGCTAATCTATAACAAATTATTATACTACTGAGACCTGCTGACCTTTTGAAGTTCACGCTCAAAAAAAAATTATAAAGTCCAACATATGTTTTAATCTTCACTCTGATATAGTATGTCCAACGTCTACTTTATTGTCTTCTACACGACATACAATGGTCGCCGAGACCGTGACATTATTTCTAATACAAGACATATTCCAATTCCAGGGCCGGTGCTGTTCCCTCCTTCACCTCCAACTGGTCCCTTGCAGACCAGTGGTGTAGTTGCTGGAGCATCCGGGTACGGGTTCGTACCACCCGGCTCCCAAGGTAAACCATACGGCCGATGAATGCCCCTAGTCAATTGTAGTTAGCACTAATGTTGATCACGCCCTTTCTCCGTTGTTAACCAAACTGTATACTATTCTACTTGCCTTTAGTGCATTCTTCTTTCGGTGTTTGAGCCTCTTGTGTATTCTTAAAGTATTTCGGTGCTCGATTGTATTGTTCGAGTCCGTATAATGCGTTATCTTTATTTATATCGTATTAATTAAAAACAACATTTCTTATTTATTTCTGTTGTTACAATGCAGAATAGTATACAGTTGTAGTTTTACTTCCTGTACTTGAAATAGCGCAAGCTTTAATAAATGCATGTTTTTTGAATAGTGCACGAATACCCCAATGCGCTGGATATCCTCTGACATGTATTAGTTAACATTAATAACTTGGTTTTTTTTACCTTTGTCATTTATTTTAGATTTTAATTTTCAAGTTCAACCTGTGTGAATTTCTTTTACTTTTTGTCCTCTTGTGTTATTTAATTCTTTTTGTTATTTTATTTATAATGTTGTGAATACAGATGTAAATAGCCAGTGTAAATATTTATTTTTTTTAAATAAATGATAAGAATTTGTTTATGTTTTATTAGAATTCCCAAACGCTTTTTATTTGGTAGATTTTGCCTGCATGCAGCCCTTAAGGAATGCTGATTAGTCATATTAATCTTGAGTAGCAATATCTCATCCATAGTATTGCATGCTTTGTTACAATAACGCATGCTATTAAAGATTTTTAATGTGAATATTAGTCATTAAGTGTGCAAATCATAGAAATAAGTTTCCGTATATTTCATAATTGTAGTAAATTATATCGTTGAGATTGAAATGTGTCCTAAAGTAAACAAGGAAGAATTGATGCAGTTCATCACAAGACAATATTTAGATTATAAGCACAAAATGTAGTTTTTAAAACACATGCAAGGAGATTATAATAAACTCTGTATCCTATTAGAAATAAGTTATTTATTTTGTCGGCATATAAGTGAATCCTAATAGGAAAATTGTCACCATTACATATCTTTGTGTTTTGTTCTATTTGTAAACAATAATCAATATTATCAATTATTTTGTTAAAGTTATGTTATTTTAGCATCCTAATAATTTGATATTGCTAATATTCATAAGTTCAATCTTACACAAAAATGTTCCTATCGGAGCAATACTTACTTGTCATATATCTTACGTTTTGGATTCCGAACAATTGATATAATTCGTGCTCTGTGGCTTATTGTTGGTAACTTGTTAAGCAATCACGGTTGCCCATTCCGGCAAGAGTGCGTGCACAAACGTACTGCACGACCTTCACACTGTCAGATCGAACGATAGTTCCGAGCCGTTCTTTTCCCTCTTGCATTTTTTTTTCGACTTGTCATTGCAGACTGCCACGATCTTTTTAATTTTACGGCACAAATCCGTATGATTAGTTCCTTGCAGTTAGTAATTGCTTTTTAATTTCAACGACTCGTTTGCTTAGTTTTGAAGGTTCTATATATATTATAACTACTGTATGGAGGAAGAGGTTCTCAATGTTTTTAAGTACGTATGTTAATCCATATCTCTGAACAAAATTTCATATTGATATAAAAATATCTCGGTGACTAAGTTTTTAATTTAAAAATAATTATTTCAAACTTAAATTCTATTTAAATAAATTAATGAAAGTGTAACTTTAAATTCTGTGTCCTACAGTGGTATCCGTTTTAGTTTATGGCTCGGCTCCTAAAGACTGTCATTCAAATATCTTAAAACCATTTCCAAGGCGATTAAAGAACATAAAAGATTATTTAAATAAGACTGATTCTTTCATAGATTAGCATGTTCATATAAAACACGTATAAAAAAAGATACTTTTTCAGTTGTAATGTAACTGGTCACATTAGTTGCATTTCTTGGATGCAAAATTGGTCAAATTAATAGAAATGAGTTCTTAGACTAGAGTCAGTAGCCCAACAACTTGGTCACTCAGTCATCATCATCACCTTTAAATGTTAAGTTACATGTATCAATTAATTTGTATGTATTTTTCATCACACATACAAGGTACTACCTAAATTACTTGGATTATCCTTAATCTAAATAATAGAACATGATTATTCATATTTTAAATGATTATATTATGTAAAACATTCACAATAATAATGAAATAGATAAAACGTGCAGCCATCAGCTTTTCAATTATTCACGAGCGCGGTTTTAATTGTGTTTGACGAAATTTCTCATTGACTCCGTTTATACTTTCGAGGTTGAATGCCAACCCGTTCGGCCAACATTCAATTTGGGGCGTTCTCTTAATCAAGCTGGCCCTTCGCAGTACGGTCAAACGCATTTTAATTATGAAATTGACATATCAAGTCCACAGCGGCCGGAGCAAGCGGTCCGTACGTTTTATGATTTAATAAAAGAGTTTGGACTTGCCATGTAAAATTAATTGGAGACCCCTCCTACCTACATTCCCCCGCCTCCGCCATTTCTAGCGGCCTTTTGTTATTTATCTAATGCATATTTATTTGTTCGTTATACGGACTCCGAGGGAGTGATACGATGTGTGAAAACGAAATTAATTTAACGTTTTTGTTTTAGCAGTTTAATTTTAAGCCGACTTTTTGCTTAAATAAAATAACGATTGTATTATTCATGTAAGATAATAAATATAATAGTGTACTATCGGAATTGTTACATTGGTAATAATCAGTACTATATGCATTCGATTTACTAGTAAGAAATCAGAATTTTAATTACCTATTAACATGTAGTCCTTATTACTATTAATATAATATTACCTTAGTTATGACTTTAGATATAAGTACATAAGTCTCTCGCGGGTAGACGAGTAAGCTCTGTTGCTTTGGGAAATAAGGCAGCTTACAGACGTAAACACTCTTTGACTGGTAGGGCGGCAGATATCAACATAATATTATTGATTCTGCAATTTTTTAAAATAAATTATTATACATACATCTGCGTTCTACGACATTTATGATATTATTTTGTGATATTATTTTTATTTGAATACATTATGTGTTGTATTAGTAGCAAGGACAGGTATAGATTAAATACTAGAAATAAGGACCTATTGTTAAATTCATGTCATGTTTCCACCAAAAGATCAGTAGATAATTTATGTAAGCATTTATAATAAAATTCCCCTGTCAACATTAAGCCCACCTCTCAGCCAATTTAAAATGAAAATTAGAAATATGCTTTTAAGCAAAGCTTGATAATTTGACTGTATGGAATGAATACCCAATAAATAACAATATTATCTTAAAGGAGCAACTTTTACCTTTAATAAGATGTTGGTAGCTTCTTCATGAATTTGCAGTTTTCATTGTAATGTAAAATTTGGCCTTTCAAGAGAAGGCGCAAGTTGCTATGTAAATAATCGAAATTTAAATTTTTTATAACATGCCTTTACAAGTATAGTAAAATATCTTACATACAGCTCTAATGCAATTATAAGCTTGCTCAATCCGGTACATGCCACCTTTTCATCACAAGGTGGCGCCACTGAAGGCCCATTTTGTATGGTTTCGGATGGCTATCCCCGTCCCTTCCTTCTTTTTCCACTCATTTCTCTTCAGTCTTAAATATATTCCGTCCCCTTCACTCTTCAATAACATTTTATGCTCCAAGGTTCGCAACGTATTTGCAATTTTTTATATTATGTGTATACGTGAACGTTATCTTTTAATATCAGGACCTCTATATTACGAAAAATTGCAAATACATATCAAAAAATTTAAATTTTAAGTATTGGTTGAAAAGTAAAACTAAGAGCTTGTTACGTTAGTATATTAATCTCAAATAATGCTATTCAAAATGTTTTGATTTGACTAAGTGACTTACGTTTATTAACCTATGCTATTCATGTTTACGTATTATTTGTCCTTTTTTTGTGCTTTTTTTAAAAACGCTGCCCTTATGATAAGCTCTAG
Organism: Graphium androcles; assembly: GCA_018247855.1. NCBI lineage: Eukaryota > Metazoa > Arthropoda > Insecta > Lepidoptera > Papilionidae > Graphium > Graphium androcles. The sequence goes on from DWHK01002133.1 coordinate 4,391, forward strand.
GCTTGTTTTACATGGGCGTTTTACAAATATAAATTACACAGACACAAACACCCAGATCCGAAACAACTATTTGTAGGCCATACAAATATTTGTCCCGGGTGGGAATCGAACCCACGACCTGTGAAGCCACAGCTAACGTCTTAGCCACTGCGCCAACCGGTCATCAAATTTTTAACAGTTCCATGTGTCTAGGTCAAGGAGCGATCACTGAAGACTCATCATTACTGTGATGTCTTCACCGAGCAGATTCTGGCACCCCTTGGGGAGCTCGCTTATGTCCGTCTAGATGATACTTACGCCGAAAAGGTACGTATTCCAGCATTATTTTTTTTTTCAAATTTTAAGTCGAGGTAAATTATAAGGAAAGACTGTTATAATTCTATATTTAAATTTTTATTACAAAGGCCTTATTTAATGTTTCGTTACCAGCTAGAGAGGTATTAAGTCGATTTCTTACTTATTTACTCATGAGAATTGCGTAAAAAATTTAAAAAGAACAGGACCCTTTATAACTGTAGGCGTTATGGTTTATTCTATATAAAATAAGTGGAACTCGACAACTACGGTCATTTGTGCAGCACCAACAACCGCCGGTCTTTGTCATAGACAATCCATTATCTGTGGGATACAGGTACATAATGGGGTCAATCCGAAATCAGTTCTAGTGCTACGAATTTTACTACGCCAACTTGACGTTTGGCAGTAAAATTCGTAATTACCAAAATAAATTGACGTCATTTCGGTATGTCTCTAATGTTATGCTTATGTTATATTTGCAGGTATTCCTGAACCGTAGCAAGCGCATCGTAATGGTGTCCAGTGACGGCCGTTTGGCGCAGTGGCGGTGCGCGCCAACCTTCGAATCCGCCAACCAATACATAGCCGGGACGCCGATCGTCAACAAAGAAGGAGCGCTAGTTTCGATAGTTACTGCCAAGAGAGGGAATCACTACGCCGTCTCCACATTCGAAGTAAGGACAAATATTATTTATACAGATAATTGCGAAACCGACTTCTACCAAGGGTGAAGAAGTCGGTTTCAAGAAGCAAACTTTTATGGCATATAATTGTTTACAGTTATTATATAAATAACTACTAAGCAAAATTTTATAAAAATGTTATGGAACAAAGCGGAAACAATATAAATAAAAGAAAAGAAACGAATAAAAAAATTAAATTTCTAAATCGGTTTATAAATTACTGAGTTACAACATAATAAGTTGCCTTTTTTTTTTAAATCAGTTAAACCCTGATGTTAAGTGATCCCGTCGCCCATGGACATACACAATATCCGAAGAGTTGCGCGTGCCGAAAACGTAGGGTAGGATGTGTCAGGATTATATTAAGAATTCGGAAGTGATAGAAGTGGGAAAAGAAGAAGAAAGAAGTAATAAATAATAAAGGCTATCCAACAACCCAAAAAGTCGTGAATACTTTATTGATGCTGGCTTTGTGAAGGGCTGTGGTAACTTCGCAGGCGCGTGGCTTTATGAGCAAGAGCTGTACGAACTATTTTACAGTCTACTACCTTGGAGTTATTTTAACTCTAATACAAATATTTAACCTTTTCAGGGTGAAGGTGGGTATTTCGAAACGCCATTGCCATGGGAGAAGGTGCATCCCATGGAAGGCGAACTGATATACGGTGATCAAACGTTCCCATCGCGCGAGGCGTTGCAGAACCATATAGCGTCATTGTCTCCACCTGATGTGTCAGCTGATCTTCCTGTAAGACCTGTGTTATTGACAGGGTCAACACCGCGTTTAACATTGATCACTCATAATGGACGTCAACTCGCTCATTACTATCTTGTTGGAGTCCATGCTTCGGATGTCCAATATCTTTAATTTCGTCCCCTAATGATGTAGTCAGCTTAAAACGGATTGACATTTGGGCGGATGCAATATGACATATTGTATGTATATATTTTATGTATTGTATATGGAATTTAACCTAAATTAGGTTAAATTCAGCCATTTTTAACACAGACAAAGCTACCTTGCTCTGCTTGATATTATCTTACAACTATAAGTCAACATAACTTATTTTTGCCTGAACAGTTAAAAACACATAGAGTTAAAAAATATATATGGAATGGATACAATATTTTTATGAAAATTTTAAGTCAGTTTACGGTGTTCATTTTATTTCATTATTATATTTATTTAGTCCGTTATTTAGTTTGTAATACTAAATAGAGGACTAAATAAATTTAGTTATCTATTTATTTTTTATAAAATAATACAGGCCACTCTATTTAGTTTTTTTATATACAATAATACAGGCCAGAGTAACTTAAAGGACTGAAGTACAAATATAATTTTGAAAACCAGGTTACATGTATGAAATATTTACCAATTCTTTATATTAGATATTACATATTAATATTTTTTGTATTACTGATCAAGCAATCACAACAAATTATAATATTTGTAAAGACTAAAACATGTTTTAAATAAAAGAATATACGAATAATTTTGGTTTTATTTTTGCCTAACGAACTCAATAGGCAATTACCACCTACATATGAATAAATATATCGAAATATGATCGCATGTAATTCGATTTAAAATACAATTAACGAAACTAGTTCGAACGACGAAAGATGTCTCTCTCGGAAGTCTCGCAGATGCATCGTTGCAGTCGTTACTATCGACATAATGAGACAATATTACCAACCAGCACCGTCATTTAATTTTACCTATTTTTTATTAATATTTTAGTTTTTTAAATATTTAAAACACAAAATAAATACTGGTAGTTATAGTAAAAATATTTCGTACAGTGATAAAAAAGCACAATTCATCTAGTGAATTTAATTTGGTATTAATTATCATTACATGTATTAGGCTAATTATTAAATCTTTTCTTATATGGTCAGTTTTTTTCTCGGAGACAATGTTTTTCGATGAAGTACATCAAACTTTTGCTGCAACTTTTCCTTTTTTGGTCCTGATTTCTGGTAACAGTTTTGTCAGAAACACTTGAAATCAGATTTAAATAATAACAAATAAATACAACAACAACAGTTTTGCATAAATAACTCTTGTAATAAATATATTTGTCGGGGATGCCACGGAACCCATATGAAACCAAAACAATAGAAAGTGTTGCCATAACGACTAGTGCATAAAGATTTATAATGTGATCAATATGTCTTTATTTTTTGTTCCTGTTTAGAACAATTCCTTTTCGTTTAGACTAGTAGTTCGCCGCGAACTTAGACCTCGCGATTATTTTGTTTCACATATATCTCTTAAACTACTGAACCGACCTTGACGCCCAATAAACTTAAAAATTGTACACATAATAATGTAGTCTGTAATATTGCCATCGGTACAACATACTAAAAAATTCAATCAGCGACATCTATTGTCATATTTATGAAATTATTTCACGAATTATTTCAAGGAATAATCTTAATTCAGCGCCATTTAGTTACGTAATTTCTTTTAAATATTACGAAATTATTTAAATATTTCTTAAACTACTGAACCGATTTTGATGCCCAACAAACTTAAAAATTGTATAATATTCCCTACATATATTCCAAATTTTATTTAGATTGGAGCACTGGGTCGAGAGTTATCGCGTAACATACATACATAAAATGGCAAAGGCAAAACGTGCCTCAACTGTAATTGTAAACCTCACTCGCTTCGCTCAGTCAGTCAAATATATCCAATGGATTAGTCAGAAGACACTATTATATTTTTCACTTCTAACAACTTCTACGTGCTGTATCGGTTACTAGATCATCATCGACAGAAGAAATACCACTGTATCAATATAAGCATTACCGTGCCAAATCAAAAAAATCTTAGTCATATTTGTATCTAATTTTTGTTTCGTATTTTGCACCTAACTCAAGTTTGTTACAAAAGTTTTTGTGTTTTGGTCCTACCATATATTTTTTAATTATGAAATATTACTATGGACTAGTACTGTCAAGTTATTTATTTATTGTCGTATGAAAACCATCACCTGTATAAAATATATATAAACAGTAATTGCAGTAAACTCGGATGTTTGTGTCAGATATATGCCATTTAAAAAGTTTCATGTGGGAATTGTACCATTTGAAAACCGTAAATGCGTATTTTTTCATCGATTGTCGTGAATAATGAATGCCTTTGACCTCAAGCTGTCTATCTAGTATGGAAAATGGTATTTGATAGCACTTTGTAATGTGAAGTGATCAAATTTAACAAGAAATGTTATCATTTCTATTGTTCAACTAATACTTTTGTCTCCGCTTTTTCTCACTTTTTAATTAACCCTTCATACAAAGAAAATATTATTGACCTAATAATAGTATATGATGTTGATTAAATTCAAATGATTGGTAAGGCATATGAATAAATAAATCAAAATTAATAACGTGGAAGACTGTCCAACGGTCGATTAAATTGCACCCTGGTAAAACACCATCATTGATAGTGACAGGTGAACGGAGAAGGGATTATAACGACGCGTTAAAACACGAACACGGTCATAAAAACCGATTTAATGAATAATTTTGTACTGGAAAATCTGCCAAGCCAAAAGCGATGGACTTCCGAGGTAATTTTTAGGGTTCTAAACCTCTAGAGGAAAAAACTGAAGCCTTAAAAATCACTTCAATTTCACCTGTCTGTCTGTTCGTCAAGACCCTTTTTCTCAGGAACACGTAGAGGTATATAGTTAAAATTAATAAATAATATTGAGGTCCCTTGGAGCTGAAAAAAATCATTCATTTAAGTCTACGAAATCAGAAGATATAGCAGTTTATGTCGTCTATCGGGTACTTCCTGTTGACCTAGAATCATGAAATTAGTCAAGAAGAAAACTGTAAATTTGTTGTTTTGTGTGGTACGGAACCCTTGGTCCGTGAGTCTGATTCGCAATTGCCCGGTGTTTTTAAAGTCGGATCGATGGGATCGCCCGCTAGACGGGACTCGATGGAGCAATGAAATAAAATTGCTACCCGGCATAATTGACGTATGCTATCGTTGGAGGGTAAAATTACTTAAGATAAATATATTTGTGAACAAAGCGTATTGTTTTAAATGAAACATATTTTGAATATTACTTTATAAGCTAAATTTATTAGTAGACATGAAGAAAACTAAAACAATGTTTTTTTTTATGTAACAGATGGTGAAAACCAGACCATGTATGTATCCTCTTCATATGCATCTAATAATAAAATTTTAATCAAACATATACTTTAACACTGGGAGAAGTAAAAATTTTAGATGATGTTTGTTCGTTACACTTTAACGCAAAAAGTGTTAAATGAATTTAGACGAAATGTTATAGTAAAGTATATTAAACATCAGAATAACACCGTTAATTTTAAGGTTTTTTAACTTCGGGCTTCATTTAGTCGAACATAAAATCTAAAAAAATCTAAAAAGAAATGTTAAAATAAACCGATAAGAGGTTTGACATTTATACTTTAAAATAATTGTCTTAAATTGTACAACAGACATCAAACAAATAAAAACTACAACGTCATTTCATAAAAAAACATAGAAATCATGAAGTATCAAAGACATGTTACCGCAACACAAATATACAGGTTCAGAAATGTCATTACACTAATGATAGATGAGGATATAATGAACACCTTGGGCAAATAATGATAAGACAGTTTGAAGACTCTTAATTAACTTCAGCAGGGCTTGTTTTTAGTTATGGAAACTATTAATTAAGTGCCTGTGTGTGTAACCTGTATAAGTAAAAATGAAAACTTGTGCTTCAATTTGATTAATAGGTTTGGAAAATGATTGAGTTATTTGATCTATTATAAAGTTTAATAGTAAATTATAGTGGTTATATTTTTATAGTATTTCCAATTTAACTTATTGTGATTTAAGAAAGTTATACATGAC
>DWHK01002134.1:0-10266 GCA_018247855.1 Graphium androcles
GTGTTTACATAATGAGGCACTATATTTTATATAAGCATATTTTTAAACTAAATTGTTACAAACTATAGGAATCCGAGATAAAGCGAATTCGTACCTTTTAACGTTCCTAGCGAGATGAAAAAGCGATAACGCTGACTACGTAGTTCACATCACACATCATTCGCGTAGTTGGTATCGTGTTATAATATTACAGGATACCAACTACGTAAGCTCCTTTTTACGTAAGCGGTTACTGCATTGCGACGTTAGTTAGTCGCCTATAGTCGCGTTCATCTTTATTCGACGTTCTTTGCTGTAGCATCTCGAAAACTTGTTCTTCAAAGGATCCTTTAATGGATTGATTTTGATTGTTATTCATCTCTCTATTCTTTTCCTACAAATAACAGTTCGTATTATAATTCCAAAATCTTCTAATTTCACCATTTAAATTATTGCACGATAACATCTCCTTTAAATATTCAACAAATTTATTTAATATTTTAAGCGGCTTTCTTTAAATAAAAAAAATCTTGACTTTCATGCATTCATTAGGAAAAATATTATATCCAAACAAGAAGAAATTTAATTGATTTGATGCAGTCGCTAATAAAGATATGCGGCCGAAGATTAATTGGAAAGCCTGTGTTTGCCGAGTTTAATTATTTTATAATTATAATTTTTATTAATTATTTTTGGCAATATTATAACCCACATTTATATATATTATTGTAATATATTGCCAGTGTGGTAGTTTTAACTTTTTCACATAACATCTGATGCATCACTTTTGACGTGACACATCAGTTCGGTATAGAGGGTAAAATTCTAAAACCGCATACACCGAAAACATGCGACATGTTTTAGACTGTACTTTTATTACAACGGGTCATTTATATATCGTTAAATAGAGCAAAGTACTAACTAAATAGAGCAAAATACTCAGATCTTCTTAAGTTGAGCCGCTAAATGACACCAATACTGCGTAACATACTGCTCAATTTGAGCTAAAAATTAGGGCTTAAACGGGTTTTATTTGTTAACTCATGTTAGTACGTGTGCAAATTTACACGAAAGTGATGAGTGTTAGATTGGGTTTGTAGCCCCTTTAAATACGCATTATATAAAACAATTAATAATATGTGTCTACCAAAAGTTACACTGGACATAAGCTGAATTTCTTAGAAATTTCGAGGATACATCGGCTATGGCTCCACTTCATCGTACCATGATGTCTCTGAAATAGCGGGAAGGACCTAAAAGAAGAGAAGAGAAAGCCGGAGAACCTAGGCTATAATCTACCACCGCGTCAAACATCGTCGTCAAACCGTCCCAAAGACAAAGAGAGCTCGGCAGATTGAGCGCACACTCGTATCTTAATGAGCCTGAATCAAGCCGATTGCAACAGCCCAAATTGAGTCAGACGAGTCATCTGTAGCCTCAATAAAGGTAGATGATACCCCCAACCCACCAGTATCTTGGGTAGCCAGGTTGGTCTCACCCGTTTAGTCGCGCGTAGCAGAAACACGCTCAATAGCCTACGACGTAAGATAGCCATTAAGATCGCGAGGGCATACCATACAATCTTATTTGAGGCAGCTACTTTACTGGCTAAATTCCCTCCCTTGGACATCGTGGCCGTACTGGATACTCTAATTCATAATCGCCTCCGTCTTACACGGGATGGTGTCCAAACCCTGGATGCGGTTGAGTTACGAAGGAAGGAACACAGACGTGCACATGTCACATGATATCGTGACTACAAGAGCCACGATATGCATGACAGCGGGTTATTATCGGGTTCTTGTCTCATTTCCAAACTTGGCTTAATTTAAAAATCAATTCACAATTCACCTTCCGAGTGACACAGATACTCACTGGGCATGGCTGTTTCGGAGAGTATCTGAATAGAATAGGGTAGAAGTCCGCAATGAGTTGTAACCACTGTGCTTGGAACTGGGATTCCGCACAACATATGCTCGCCGATTTTCCTGCATGGGAATTTGAGAGGCAAATACCGATTCAAAAGGTTGGACAAAATCTATCAATGTCAGCGCTAGTGGCTTCTGTACTAAAAGAAGAAACTGCATGCGAGGTATTCGTCTATTTTTGTGAAAAAGTTATGTTTAAAAAACAGCAAATAGAACGAAATCACGAAAGGACTAATACCGATCTTAGACAGAGACGCCGGGGTAATGGTGTACGTGCCCCATCAGCCCTATAGTCGCGGGCAAATAAAAAAGCGCTAAGGTATACGCTCCCTGTCGTAAAAGGCGACTAAAAGTGGAGGATATGATATAGCTTAATTGTCTTTAATGAGAGATTTGAGATGGAAGAGCGCAACTTGCGTAATATCGGATGAGCGTAAGCTCAGTGCCAAGGGGTACGTTCCATGGGAAATGCCGGAATTTTGTAGGGGACAAAAGCACTACGGATGTACGCCGTTTTAGTGAGTAAGAGCCTCACTTAACCTTGGGTCCTTTTTAGAATTCGGGGTATCTTTCAAAGATTTCCCCTCGAAAAAAAAGCCAGGGTGGCCTGACTGTTCTAACTCTGAATCTTAACCAGAGCAATTCCAACGTCCGTCGGAGTGTGAGTTTAATGATGTGCTTATTTGCAAAGAGTTTAGTCATAAATGTGGCTTATGTGATTACATACGTGATTGTGCTTCTTAAAGCACTTAAAGGCCAGGTGGACTGGTCGTGTCATTATACGAATGATACTGAGTTGAAAGGAGACACAGCGCGGATAACCAAATCCAATAAAACTATAAGGATGTAAATAAATACCCAAGGAGTCTCTTGCCTGATTTAATAAAAATTAAAAACAATTTTTCAACATAACAGCAAATTTCATTCCTAGCCAGGAATCAAGTCAATTGCCTTTAAATAAGCACATATACTATATAATTACATAATTTAATAATGTAATTAGAAGCAAATCCTGGAAGGTAATATATGGTGTAATTAAATGTAATCTGTGTTTTTATTTCTAACTTCATGGGTTTCTTGCAAGGTAAAGAAATTTTTCAACAATCGAATAATACAGTTTTAGTTTTTTTTTTTTCAAAATTAGGGTTAAAACTCCTTTAAGCATGTTTCTTTAATCTATATGGTTTTGAATTTGGCCATCCACGCCCACGTGAAAATTTCATCCTGTTTAAAATACAAGATTTATTTGCCCGTTTTATAATATAAACTATTGTAGTTTTCTAGATTATTGTAGATTATTAATGTACTATTATTATATTTTCTTTTATGTACTATACAGATAAAAATAAATAAGTACAACATAATGCAGCAAAAATACTGTATTTGCCTTTAACTTCTCCATTGTGTCAACAATTTCAAGGTCGGCAATTGTGTTGCTAGATTTATCTTCTCACATTTAGGTTTAATGAAAGTATGTATTGCATTTAAGCTATATGAAAAATTAAAAATAACCAATATATATAGAATTACATTCTAGCATTAGTCATAATTAAATCGGCAACGTACTGTAGGCATAAAATCAACGACTGTTTAGCTTATTACGTCATGTATTGCGATGGCAAGAATCTGCGTTATAACACTACCGCGTTCAGTAAAACATCTGTCGCGTCTTGTAGCGTACTGATTTTCAACCTCTATTTTCCATAGGTTAAAATTTAGAAAGCTGTCAAGTGTCAATTTCAATCCTTATATTGGGTACGGCAGTGTTTTTGTAAATTATATTTATTATTGGTTTATAAAATTAAAACCATTATCTTATTGTGCTGTCTTTGACAAAATAAAAGAAATCGTTTGCCAGGAATTTTTCTGTGACCGAAATTCGTTAGAAAATATTACAGTGGTTTTGAATGTGCGGATGACCTCATCTCGTAAAGATCTAATTAGAAAAATGTTTATCATTGTTACAGCAAAAAATAAGCTGCAATGAAATGAGAATGCTATTTTATCTTAAAATGCTATATAGTTTAATATATAAGTTTGACCCAGTTATTAGAAAGTGTTACACATAACATTCTACACAAATTTCACCGACACCGCCTATAGATTGTCATGTGTTATCTTTAAGTATTTATTTTGTGTTCTTTTCTGACATTTTATTAATAGTATCTAAAATTGATAAGTAATAATCTAATTATAGCTTCAATATAGAGGTTATTCGAATTTTATGGTACAATTTTAACTTATGTAGGTCACTTTTACAGTGTGTTTTGTGTGATCTCATTTAGAATACAGTTTTGTGAATGCATCTTTTGCCTGTTCTCACAATTTATTTTTAAAAAAGAACAGGTAATTGTGCTTACTACCATTGAGATCAATTAGCACACCTACTACAAACTAAAATATGATGTCATTGAAATTTTGATACCTCTAGAGTATTCCACACATCCAGTACTGTAGTTACATTCAATCTTTTATTCTTTCGAACTTTATTTAATATATATTTGGTCATATATTTCACTATTTTAAATATAATGCAGTCTTAAACTAAGTCTAAATTTCAGTGGATTTATAATATACTTGTTGTCATTTTATGCATTTTAAACCACATTTGACTTTTTGAGAGTAAAAAATATTTAAAATTATATGTATATTGATTTAATTAAAAAAAAAACACTTTAAAAATTCATATAGTCAATAAACAGCACAATTATACAATTTTATAAACATTAATTTCATAGCCGACCCAAGCAAACATGTTATAGTGAACAATGAGACAGAAATAGTGTTGTGTAATAGTGGAAGAGTGTCATCATGGCACAAAATGGTGGTGCCGATTTTGGTGCACTAATCCAAGGTGCCGGAAGACAGTTGTTGAATCAGGGTGGGCAGGCATTGTTGCAATATGGGGCCCAAGCGATTGGGAACATCATCAATGAAGTGTTCCAGAAGAAAGAAGTTGAACAGAAGAGGTTCCTACCAAGCATTAAGAACTATAAAGTGGTGGGTAATAACTCATTTTTTTTTTTTAGTATCCCTACCAAAGAGTTATTAGCTACTAAAAACTGAATAAATTTGGTTGAATCATTAAATAAGAATTAAGAAATAAATAAGAATTAATTTAATACATCATTCAGATTCAGTTCATCCAAACAAACTAACGCTTCAGCTTAATAATATTAGTGCAGATATATCACAAAATAAATAAATCTTCCCATTTTTGCAACATTTTTATTGATGCTCCACCCCTATTGGTTGTAAAATGATGTTATATAGTGTAGAGCCTTTCTCAATGAATGGGCTTTTCAACACTAAAAAATTTCTAATTTGAATTTATTTTTTTAATCAGCGCATTGAACTAAACAAGCAAACTCTTCAGCTTTATAATATTAGTATAGATAGTAAATCTAAAGTCTAGATTGTTTGTTACTTTATACATCTGAATCTCAAGAAGTACCGGTTTGATTTCGGAATTGTTTTAAATATGGTACATAGATTCATATGGAATGGTTAAAGCTATGTATCATTATATGATTATGAGAAGCCAAAGGGAACAACTAGTAATTATTATTTACATACTTCAACATATCAACACATGGGATAGATAACTATACATACATTCATTGTTTACATGTATTTTCTTCGACATGTTCTACTGTTTATAAACATTTTTAAAAACATTGTCTACTTGCAGTTGTAAATGTCAAAAAAAAATTGTGGAATTTATAATTATATGTTATATTTAATCATGGTCCAGGCTCCAGCAGTGGTTTTAAGTTAGTTTTTTTAGATAAAACGTAGGGTTTTTATAATGTAATAACATGCCAAATTTCAATAAATTCATAGTAACAGATTTCGCAAAGCATACAAAACATTTCTCAGATACAGACAAAATTTCTAATAACAAGATTATTTTGCCACAAAATTACAAAAATATTTTGATGTCAAAAACTGACTACTTAACTGATTTTTATGAACATTTTATGTAACCACATTTAGGATATGTCCTTTCCAACAAAAACAATTATCAAAATCGGTTCATAAATGACGAAGTAGTCCACAAACATCGTCGATTTGAGGATCCTCCTTTTTTAAAGTCGGTTAAAAATAGAAGTATTTTCTCTACAACTGTAATTCTTTATAATACCTAAACACATACACAACACTGATTTTTCTTGAATCTTAGTATTTTGTATAAATTTATTCTTCCTGCTGATTTATTATATATTTATATAATATTCACAATGTGTTCACTTGGCCTTGAAACCTGCTATTTGCTGTAGTTGTTTGCATTGTTCATTATTTATTTTATAAATGGAATTCAACTAATCAAACAAATAAGCCAATTAACACTGGAATAGGCATGACTGTTTATTTCTATAATAGGCTTAAAGAGCAGTTCCATATGCTGCATATGACATTCACTACAAAAGTGCTAATAAAATGGAAACTGCTGAGCAGTTTTTGTTGTTTCATAAATATGCCTTTTTTATTATTCACTTTTTATTATTATATCTGCAGGAAATTTTATTCTAACTTGTGGGAGAATTATTTTATTATCTGAATGAAAGACAGCCTTTTCTGTACATCCGACAATGTGAATACAAAATTTCTTTTTGATTGGTAAAAAAGTAAGGATAGTTCATATCTTAACTTTTTTGTTTTACTGACTAAAAAACGTTCACACTTAGAATGCATCTTTTTTACTTTCATACAAAAAAAGCTGTGATGAATATAGTAATGTATGTATACTTATGTAATAAAACTGAATAGTTTTTTGTTTCCTTGTTTGCTTGTTTAAATATGCTTATCTCGGGATGAAACAGTCAGAATTACAAAACACTTCTTTGAGTATATGATAGACAGAATCATAAGGAATTGTGTAGTCTATCTAAATTCACACTGCAATGCATAGGAGCCAATCAGATATTGGCAAGGCATGCAACACCTAGGTGCTATATAACTTACTATCGGCTGCATATAGTTTCACCGCTAGATTATTTTCTTTTATCAACCAACTCTAAAAAAGGAGACTCTCAATTCGTCTGTATGTTTGTTACTTAGAAAACTTTTTACTGGATGTACCGATTGTTATGATTCTTTTTTCATTTGAAAGCTGGGGTTTACCATGTGGTCCCATTTAAATTTGAATAAGATCTTACAAGTAGTTTTTAAGTTATTAATTAAATAATTAAAGTCGAAAATACATTACGAAACTTCATTTTTGAGGCTGTTGATTACGGTTTTTTATAATTTTCTATGAAAATAATACTTGTATATGCTCTAAATAGTGACGTTCTAACAGAGCATCCACATCATTTCTATATATATATAGCTGTTTTTAGTTTCATCTGGGTATTATATTTGGATTTGCTCAAAAACCATTCTTAGTGAGCGTCTACATTGCGAAAGGGGTTACCATGCGAAATTTTAAGTCAATCAGAGTTATACTTTCGAAGATCTCGTGATAAGTCAGTGGTATTTCGCTTTACATATGAATTTATTTATCAGCTTTATTGCAAAACCTTAAATTAAAGGGATCTCAAAGTGCGGGCGTAATGACATTGGGCATTCTCTCCTAGTTAACCCGGGGCATGATGAGAGATTGTTGTAGGTGCAGTAACCTACCGTATTAACTAAATTTACACAAAAAACCACACACGTATGAATGCGTGTGTGTGTGTGTATGTGTATGTATATAGATAGACATTGCGTACTACGCATGATGGTTTAATGTTTTCGAACTTCACGTAAACAAAGTCGCGGGAGTCCGTTAGTTATAAATAGTCGTTGCGCGTACGAATTACTGGAAGTTTGCACTGACGAAACATTCACAATAAAACATGTTAAAATGTTTGTATTTTGTAATGTTAATAACGTTTATCATGAACAGAAATTATGTTGGCCAATATATCAATCTTGTTGCATTACAATGCACAACCAGTTTGATTCATTAACGGAATACTGAAATTTTAACATCGTTTTATGTGAATGATTCACCAGTGTGAACTACGGCTAAGTTAACCTATACTAACTAACTAACTAACTATAACGTGTAGTATGTTTGACCAAGTACTTTGACGATAGAATTTTAGAAAACTTTAATATTCAAATTCAAAATATCTTTATTCCCATAGACGCTTGCGCGTTCTTATGAAACGTCAAATTTTTACATTGTCATATTAACAATGTCCACGAGGACGCTACCGCCAGCTCGGAAAGCAGATTCTGCTGAGAAGAGCGGGCGAGAAACTCAGCAGTTGCTCTTTTAAAATAAAATATTCCTTACAAAATATAGTATACAATAGTTTGTTTTTGGCCTGATAAATAGTCAACAGTATTATTCCCACACATAGTATAATATTAGTAAATAATGTGTCAAGTAAGTCAATTTGTCAAGGTGAAGGCGAATTACTTCGTTTTATCGTATTAAGTATATTATACGCCCGGAGGTGATGAATTATACGTGGCCATAAAGTATTCTTTCCTCATATTCCACAAGCACATTGGGATTAAGCAAAAAGAAATAAAGGATAAGGTCGGTGAAACTGAGGGGCAAAGTTAATATTTCAAAACTACTATTGACTACTGCAACGGATGTCGCGAACGTTGGTCATTGTCATGAATGTCAATATTTGCGAGGATAATGTTTACTGTTTCACACCGAGGATACTGTATAGAAATAATAATATAAAAAAAAAGTCTGTTGAAGTTTACGTTAGCATGCAATCAACATCTTAATTCCATTTTTATAGTTGGTAGAGCGTAACATCCTTCCACAGCACTTGCTGTACTCCGCGCTCGCAGGGGCTTACCACCGCCCTACAAAAAGTCATGCATACTTTATTTTAAAGTATGCATGACTTTTTGGGTTGCCGGATGGTCATTCCTATCCTCTTCTTTTCCCCTTTCTTTCCCCTCCGAATCCTTAATATATTCCCGACCTACCCAATAAACCTTTTATATCCAATTTTCAAGGCTGACAATGCACACACGACTCTCCGGATGTTGTGTGTGTCTATGGGCGACGGGATCGCTAAATATCAAGTGAACCGTCTGCTCTTTTGTCATCCTTTCCATAAAAAAATGACTTGCTATTTTTTACCAGACATTAAAACTAATTAAACAAGAATACAATTGAATAGCCCTTCATACATATACAATAAATTAACGAATTGGAACTTCTATGCAACTTAAATCTACGTTTAAAATAATTATTTCGACACAAAAAAACCGACTTCAAATGCCTTAAAAGTGTACTTTCGTGACATATTTTTTCCGTTATTTTGATTTAAAAACAAACCACTTAACCGATTTTTAAGAAAAATTTTATATATAAAAACATACCCGTCGAACTTATAACTTCCTCCTTTTTTGAAGTCGGTTAATAAACTCTTTAAAGTATAAAAGAATCGATAGTGCAAGCTTTTCATTGGAATCGTTCCAATTCCTACTTCTTTTTGATTCAATTCCAAGCTGATTTTCCAACCTAACCGTTCTACACTACATTGTGTAACTAATATTACAAAACATGTATTGAGAAGATTATAAATAAAACATAGACTTCATTAAAAAGCAGTAAGCTTGCTCTATGGACAGGGTTGATAACATTTTTTCTTATAGCTGTTATATCGAGCTTATTTTTTAAAATGTGCCTAAATAATAAAGGCACTCTGTTTATCAGAAAATAAACTGATTTCTAGAAATATAATATTTTTGTTTTACTACTTAAATATTGTAACAATATAGCAATTCCATTTGCCCGTGGCGTCGCCGACTTAAATGTAGATTTTGCTAATTTTAACCGACTTAAAAAGGAAGGTTATGTAAATTATGCGCGCGATTTTCTCAATAACTACTGAAATCGATTAAATCAGATATTTGAATGGGGTTTTTGAAATACGATTGAATATTTTTCTGAAAAGGTTCTTAGCTATGTCTTACGAAAATCCTTTCAGCCATTAGAAGATCATCAGCTCTTTTCATGTCGCTGAAGTGATCCGAGTAACTTATACTTGTTTGATGGATACGATTTTTTTAGTTAAGATACTGTTTTGTTTTTAAATCGGTTAATTTGTGTAAAAAAATATCCCCATTCCCTAATCAATTTTCGCATCTGTACTCCAGGTGTCCTGTTTCCATTTGTTATTTATTTATTAATAGGGAACAGTATTTTTTCTTTCTCGTTCTTTTTCTTATGTGTAAGTCCCATGGCTAATTTGTCTAGACGTAAAAGCGTAAGAAGTAAACAAAAAAACGCACTTTAGCACTTACAATATTATTAGGATAACTAATCCTACTATAGATAAAATGGTGGTAGAGCATAACATACTTCATACAGCTTTTTCTGCACTTCTACGGC
>DWHK01002135.1:0-10262 GCA_018247855.1 Graphium androcles
TAGCCTATTTTTCTCCTTATTACATCAGCTATCAGCCAGTGATAGTCCCGTCAAAATTGGTCGAGTCGTTCCAGAGATTAGCCGGAACAAACAGACAGACAGATAAAAATTGTAAAAAATGTTATTTTGGTATATCTACCGTATATACAATCATATGCATTTAGTAAAAAGCGGTTATTTTATTATTACAAACAGATACTCCAATTTTATTTATTTGTATAGATTTATTGTTTCACTTTAAAATAAGAGTAACAAAGAGCGGATTTAATGCTTTAAGGCATTCTCACCCTGTCAACCTTGGGTGTGGAGACCATTAGTTGTATATGTTTTTAAAATAAATAGTCTTCATATTTTTTTTCTTACATACGTTTTTACTAACATAATATAGAAAAAGGTAAGAAAATGGTGTATCTGTAACTTATTTATTATTTGTGATTTATTTATATATAACAGCGATTTAAAAGTAAGAATATCTGGCGGCGGCTAATGAATTAGTGCTGCTAAATTTTCACGTAGATTTGCAACTATCTAACAGAGTTTATATAGTAATTCTAATTTAAACTTAACACAGGAAACAGGAACATAAAACTACATAAATGAATGAATGAGTGCTTTATTGTACACACCAGAAAAACATGCATATTAAAATATTTTTATTTTATTTCCTAATAATAATTACCGGACAAAGCCATAGCAAAGTGTGGCTAGGTTTGATTAGTAATCTATAGTAATATTCCGATCGTAGACCAGTTTGCGCAGATGCTGAGCTGTTGGATTCGGCGTTGCGAGTCGTGGGTTCGATTCCCACCCGGAACAATTATTTGCATGACCTACAAATAATTGTTGCGTATCTGGGTGTTTGTGTGTGGAATTTATATACGTAAATCGCCGTTTCAACACAAGCCATTGAGCTTATAATATAAAAAAGCAAGAATATTACAAATGTGACTCTTTGTATATTTGGATGTTTGTTACTCAATTACGCAGAAAGAGATAAATGGATTTATATGACATTTGATACTCTGTTCACTAGCTGGATTGACATATAGAATTTTGAAAGAATCCACGATGAAACTGCGGGTAGTAGCTAGTATTTAATACGCTAGCGAATCCTCCATGTACTAATTACATAAGGTATGATCATTACAGCAAATGAAGATAATGGTGGCCACGCCCAGCACAACGCAGGCTATCAAAATGACGCCGATGATCAGGGCGCCCACGCTCTTCTCGGGCGGCGGCGTCGGCCGGGGCGGCGCGCCCTCCGCCTCCGTGTCCGTGTAGTCGTAGTACGACGGGTAGTGCGACGGTATCTTCAGGTCGACGCGTATCTTCGGCTCTGAAAATTCACAAATCACCATCTAGTTTGTCCACAAAATGTCTTCATGGCGGTGAAATCGTGGAATCTTCTTGAGGAGAAACAAATCTTGTAACAGAGCTGCGTTATAAACATTTGAAAATTTTAGGTGGATATTCAAACGCCAATTCAAAGAGGTTGTGCTTATCGAAGAACATGGAAAGTGGTTAGACTGATACCGAGTGATGGTTGTCAAACCATAGACGGCTACACTTGAAGAGTAGCAGTTGCCTCAGTAAAAGCACATATCAGTTGAAAAGCAGAAGTTATAGTCCGTTTAGCTTACGTTTAAAAACACTACCATTAAATCTGAACAATACAAAACGGATCATTGCATAAAAGATGCAATCTTACATTTATAATCCAAATTAATAATTTTATTCAATTATCTCAACACTCTTCCTGAAA
Source organism: Graphium androcles (assembly GCA_018247855.1). Taxonomy (NCBI): domain Eukaryota; kingdom Metazoa; phylum Arthropoda; class Insecta; order Lepidoptera; family Papilionidae; genus Graphium; species Graphium androcles. The sequence goes on from DWHK01002135.1 coordinate 1,766, forward strand.
TACTTTTCTCATTATCCATGGATCAACTTGTTCCCCCAACATAGACCATTGGCTGGCGACGCTCTTGACTTCTTGTATTATTAAAAGATTATACACAAGATACAATTGATTGAACATACACAGTGAATTGAGGAAACTTTAATCCAAGTAAAACCATGTGTACACCGTTCCTCATTACCTGTGGAGCACAGCTGAGCGTCTATGACATCAGGGCATGCGCAGACGTAGTCATGGCCCCTGAAAAGGCAGAGATGCGAACAACCGCCATTATCCTCTTTGCAAGGGTTCCATCCGCGTTGTTTCTCTGCAGATACCGCTTTAATCTCCATCGCCATTTCCAAGTCCGACCTGATCGCTGTGACGTTCTTCCCGGTTTTCTTGTCTGCTCTCATAACCGATTTCGCGTACCAATCGGTCCAGTAAATGTAGTCGTCGATCTGAAATTTTCTTGATCTTTAATGTCATTTTTACACCTTGGATATACATCGATATAGGAGGATATACATCAATGTACACCCCGTACATTGTTGGGTGTGTCAGATTTATTTACGTCAACTACCAAAAATTTCATATTAATTAAATTGAGGCTTATTTCGTGTGAAAGGTTTACGGAATGGTAGTAGTTAGAGCTTGTTAAAGATTTTATTAATGGAATAAGATGACAAGAGATTAGACATTTCACTGAAGCCTCAATTGCTTCGTTTGAATACCCACAATATTCCACCGAATATTGTGGGTATTCAAGCACAATATTCGGGGGAATATTGGGGGTATTAAATTGTGTTACAGCTTTTAATTTTCAAATTATGCAAATATCAAGAAGAGATGTAATAAGTTATGTGTATTTAATAATACTTAAATTTTTCATTACCTGCGTCAGTCCGAACGGATTTTTAGCGGTAGGCACCAACTGTACTCTATGTTGTCCGTTTAGGTCCGAGGTATCGATTCTATCTTTCAACGCGTCCGTCCAGTAGAGTCTGCGATCTTTGAAATCGATAGTTAGGCCATTCGGAAAACCAAGATCATGGTCCACGATCACTTTTCTTTGGCTGCCATCAAGCATTGACCTCTCAATCTTCGGTGTCTCACCCCAATCGCTCCAATACACATACCTGCAGGTTAAAATAACAGTTTAGGTGCAAGGGTTCAGTGTCTTATATTCGCATTGTATTCATATAAAATTTATACCCTTTTGCCGGGAATAGAGTAAGTGCTCGAGGCTCAGCCAACCCACTGAGCAGTGTCTTCCGACAGGATCCATCCAAACGAGCAACTTCCACCACCTTGAATGGTATACGGTACATTTTTTATTAGTATATAAAGCGAATTCGTTTCTTTGTACGAATATTGTGCGAATAGAAGAGTATCATGTTATATGAAGAAATATACAATGTCAAAATGATACAAACATACTGAAAAATGGTCGAATTTAGATTACCTTTAATATAGTATAGTAGGTTAATACAGTCTTAAGAGATATGTATATATAAATAAAAATAAAACAACACAGAGTAACTATTGTTTACCTTTTAAGAAAAGTAAGTGATATTTTATAATAAGTAGTTAAACATTATTAAGGACATCAGGATGTCTCATAACAGATTAGATTCGTTTTACTTAATAGTTTATATTTCATAATATTGTAGTTTACCTTATAGTCGTTATCAGTCCAGTATATGTTATTCGCAATCCAGTCTACGCCCAGACCATTAGGCGTATCTAGGTGGCCACTAATTATGACTTTGGTATCACTCATGTCTCGCATATCAATCGTCCTAAAAATAATCAAAAGTCATATTCGCCTGTATTTAAGGGATGCTTATGAAAACGATAAAAGCGGTGACCCTTTCGAACTTCAATTTTAATGAGTTTTCGTACAATTACAAAAAGCAAATATTATTTAAATAAAACTGTTTTACGGATTTTATCGCGTTTATATTTCATTTTAATTTACCGATGCTTCGAACCCTTTACAGCATTTATGGCCACAGGACAGATTGAGGCGAGAGACATCTTGATGTCATTATTATTGCAGGTTACCATTATTTTTAGAATCACTGAACTATAAAATGGCGAAAGTCCATAGGTAACAATGGTATGTACTACGATTGATTAAATATATAATTTCATAAAAAAAAAATCATATGAAAGGACCTTATTCAAACACGATTAAATCCGTAGGATAGTTTTATTCAATGTATAGTATTGCTTTAAACAAAAGAAATCAACAAATCCATATTTATTTATTTAATTCCTCACCTTAGTACGTCGTGGCCAACATCAGAGAAAAATATCATCTTTTCCTCGTAATGGAAATCGACTGCTACAGAGCTTGAGACATTTTTCACTGGCAGAGTGATATCCCAATGCTCTGGCGTGTCGAGCGAGATCATTGTCATGGAAGTTCTCGAAGCAAACACTAGGAATGTGTCGGGATAGGGTTTGCAGATCTTTGGAATTGGCTCCGTCTCGTTTTCAAAACGAGTTCCCGTCGGACATGCGCAGGTATAGCCGTTAGGGGCTCGAAGACAGAGGTGCGAACATCCGCCGTTGTTGTTGCCACATGCGTTGGCATTCATCTCGCCGGCCTAAAAGAAATTTAAAATAAATCTATTATAAGGAACTAGTATGAGGTGTTAATTATGTATCGATAGTTAATAAACGATATCTGTGACAATACTGCCCATTTATTTTGGGGGGTTTGTTCGCGGTAACGCACTGGGTTAAATTAAGTGAATTTAATCCTTTTAAGATGTGCTTAAGATAATAAGATAAGCACGGTCTCAGTTTTTTTCGGGATATTGGATTTTGTTTCAATTTACCACAAGTTCTATATTATTATGGTATATTTGATTGTCACAGGTCATTATAGTTAGTATAGTTAGTTATCATAACTTTCTGTACCCCCGAAAAAACGTATGCATAATTTCGTGATGATCAGGTAAAAACTAATTATCAAAAGTAAGGAAATGTAACTATTGTGCTATACTAAGCAAAACACTTACTATGATAGCACGAATATCCATGAGTCCCTCCAGATTTTCTCTGATCACAATTTGATCCTCCCCATTGGTCTTATTGGCTCTGTGAAGGGCTTTCGTTTTCCAGTCTGTCCAGAAGATGTATTGGTCTACAATGACAATGCCGTAAGGATAGGGCACATCTTTCTTTATGATGCGACGATCGTGACCATTGAAGTCAGAACTCTCTATTGTGAGAATCTTAGCATCGTTCCAGTATAGTCGTCCACCTTTCTTGTCGATCGCTAGACCATTCGGCCACTTGATGTTCTCTTGCACTATCACACCTCTGCGAAGACAATTTTTAAAATAATTTACATGAACCCCAGTTAAATCCTACTTATCAGGCAGTTTTACTGATAAATTTCTTGTGTTATATAGTGAACGCGACAATTTTAAAAACAGCTGTGTCGAGTTCGGCCAAGTTAAAAGTCAGAGAATTTTTTTAGGCTACGATCGGATTCAATAAAAATCATTTAAGGTACTTTATTTATCATTTATTAAACTGAAGCCGAGTTTTGGCTGCCGAGCAAAGTTCGGCCATTTTTAAATATAAACTAAGGAGTTGTGGTTCGTCTATTTACCTGTTATTGCCGTCCATGTCGGCTCTCTCGATCTTAGCTGTTGTCCCCCAATCAGACCAGAACATAATACCTCGTTCATAATACAACGCAATAGCTCGTGGGGAATCTGTTGATAAACGCGTCTATTATACACCATGTTTTTTTTAATATATACTTTATTAAAAAGATTAAGGATATACCTAGTCCAGTCCATATAAGGACCTTCCTGTGACTTCCATCTAACTCTGCAACTTCAATGCTGTTACGTCCACCATCGGTCCAATAAATCTGCAAGTAAGATGAATTTTGCAATACCATATTTAATAATAGCAGAATTATAACTTTAACTCAGTTATTTTATATATAGTCCTCCGTGGCCTACTGGTATAGGTTCTTGCTTACAAAACCGAGGTCGTGGGTTTGAATCCCGCGGGAAGACAATGACTTTGTCTTGTTGTTGTTTTAAAAGTATCGATGCGTCGGATGGGCATGTACAAAGTCGATCCCGGTTGTCAAGAAGACCTTTTACAATCGTCAAAGGATGTCAGTGCCTTCAAATATCCTGACAATTAATTCATCCTTCAAATTCAGTTTATCCAATTTTGTTGCGGAGGTCAGATGCCAGTCGCTCTGTGTAAAAAATTGATATTCAGGTAATATTTGGTTAGATTAGAAGTCGACCAAAAGTAATTTGGGAATAAGTCTATATATATAAATAGTATGTTACAAACCTTTCTCCCTGCAGAATCTATAGCAATGCCATCACATGTATGCAGTCCATGCTCAAAAACTGTTTCGACATTCGCACCGTTTGTCTTAGAGCGTTGTATCTTTCGTACTCCTGTGTCACTCCAATAAACAAGGCCTACAAAAATATTTTATAATGTAGTATTTTTTCTGCTCCTAATAATAGTAAATATATAGTAATTTTCTTTAGACAATTAATCCAGTCAAATTAGCAAATCAACCTCAGAATGGAAGATAATAACTTGAAAATTCGTATCCCTTGATTTCACAAAACCAGCTAATATTTTAACTACAAAAATAATAAGCATCTTATCAAAAAAAGTGTACACTCTTAATGGTTATATTTATATAAATAGTAAAAAATATTTTTTTTCAACTACTGTATATTTCTTAAAAATAAAATGAAAGTGAACATTTATGAATGTTTAATGATGTAAAGACCAAAATTATTAATTTTCTTCGTTTCCATCGTCACTTTCTGGACGTTCGGAGATTTTTGTTTCACTGTCACCAGTTTTCGTTGCACTGAATCATTGTTCCCAGACCTACCAACATTTCAATTTCTGCTTCGAATTCATTCATTTTGCATTAAGCAATTATTTTACGAGTTTGTAATAACACTTAGAAAGTGAGTATAAATTAATAAATATATCAAAATATGTAAGATATTATGAAATATAATGTCCTAAATGCCTAATACAAATATCCAAAATTCAAGGTATTTACCGAGATTGATGGTAAACTTGCATTAAAGTATGTATGGCCGTGCGTTACGCGCTCTTCTATAATGTTATAATAGATGATTACATCATAAAAGCTATAGAAACCAAGATAATTCCAAAAAACTGGTTTTTGGGACCATTGATTGAATGACTTACGACACAGACACCCTATTTTACGAGACTTTAAGATAATTTTTAGAATGCTAAAATTAAGGTGTACGCGAGTGTCCAACTTGTTATCTTTGTTGATTAATTGACTGAAATTAAGACTGAATATTCATACTATAGGATGTTACCTTGCTAAGTAACAAATTTTTCACTAACAAATATTTCTTCCATATAGGAATGGTACCCTACCTCGAAGTTGGTTTGGTTAAATCCCAAATACACAAAAGTAGTTTTTTTTTAATTATTGCGTTATAGGTACAGTAAAAATCACGAAAGCTTACCAGTTTTCTGGTCGACGTCTACACCCAGGGCGTTCTTTAGCGGTGGTAACGGCATGACTACATCGACAAGGTATGGCACATCCAAAGACACTATCCGGATGTCGACGCGGTGGGCGAAAACTAAGAAGTTTTCAGGTCCATCAGCACAAGTTTTACCGTCCTTCTGCAGGATAAATGACTTTAATAAACATCAGAGACCACCAGATTATACTAAAGTTTTGCAAGAATCACACGGAGTTGTTAACGTTTAATTTGATTTTAAATTCTGCAAAATTTTGAATGTTACAATACGATTTTGGAACCGATTTTCGTCGGCTTCTATTTTTAACATAAGACAAATTTATTAACCGAGTGAGCGAAGCGAGTGAGGTTTACAATTACAGTTGGGGGGAAAACACATTCTATGTATGCATGTATATATGTATGTATGTTTCGCGATAGCTCTCGAACCTGTGCTTCAATTTAAATGAAATTATAATATATGTAGGCAATATTAGTACAATTTTACAAATTTGTTGTTTTAAAAGAAAAAAAAATAATTTGATTAAACATGTTGCTAAATTGTATAAAACATTTGTATCTTACATTTCTCAAATATATTTTAGGAATGAAATAAATCCACTGGATAATAATAGATACAATAAATACTTACGCGCAATTTGATTCCAGTGGGACAAGCACATGTGCGTCCATTGGGTTTCAGGAGACAGAGATGGGAGCAGCCGCCGTTGCTCTTTGCGCATCTGTTCATCATTACAAAAAAAGACAATATTTTTTTAAAATTTGAAGAAGAAAATTATAACCTGATTTGAAAACGGTACTATAAAAATCCACAAGATGAGATAATGCAATCAAGTTGCCAAATAATGAAATAGTTGACGCCGATTAACATTCGAGCGACTTTTTCATTGTGTTCAGTTCTCATGAAAACAGCTTCAAGAGAATTGAACTGTCCCGGTCATAAAGTTATAAACCTTCGAAGGTTTCAGTTACGTTGCCTATTTACTAAAAGTTAAACCTTTATTTCTCACACTACAGATGTAACTTTCAAGTCAGCTTTTTGAAACATGGATAATGACAGATGAACATACTTACCGGTTCAGCACTTTCTTTCTGTCGTTATGAAACACTCTTACGTCCATAAGACCGTCGATTCCAGCTCCAAGCGTGCGACGGTTTTTGCCCGTGTATTTGTTCGCTGCTTGGATCGACTTGGTGTCCCAATCTGTCCATAGAACCTCATCACCGTACAAGTCCAAGCCGAACGGGTGAGGCAGGTGTTGAGCTGATTAAATCGAGGAAGAACAGTGGTGTAGGAAACAACTAATAATATTTGAGTCAATAAATATTAAGTAACACAAATATTAAAGTCCGAATGTTATTTTATCAAGACAATATATAAATATAATTCTTAATAAGTTCGAATGATCATATTTCGCGATAACTCCGTAAAGATACTTTATTATCTTAGTATGAGGATAATTTTAATCACTGTAATTTATTTGTGGTATTTAAACAAAATGAAAAACGAACAAAATTAAACCGATTATTCATACGACTATAGATTTTGCCACTATATATATTCCGTATTAATATGTAGAGCCTTAATTTTTTGACAAGTACATAAATATGTATGTCCATAGACACGCGGAATTGAGGTGTTATTTCTGTGTTACCTATTAGCGTAGTGCGTCCTGTCCCATCCAGGTTCGCGTATTCTATAGTTCGGTTGCCACCGTCGCTCCAGTAAATGCGTTTATTATCGATGTCCAGAGCCAAACCGTTAGGCCATGTCATGTCGCCAAACAAAAACCTCTTCCGGTTGCCGCCGTCCATATCCGCTCTTTCGATACAAGGACTTTGGCCCCAATCGGACCAATACATTGTCCCGCCTAATAAGAATATAAAAAAGTTTTATTGCAAAAACACGGTAACACACTAGACAAGCCTATCATACGTTGCTGATTGCGATTACTGTAAGATTTACTTTGTTAAAATAAAATAAAATATTTACAATAATTTAAGTATAACAAAGCATGAAACGCATAACTAATTGTTTGAATTACAGTAGGGTGTTTTCACATTTATAAATTACATAATAATAATATTTACAATACATTCACATTAATAATATTAATAATAAATTAATTAAAGTAAAAGTGCACAACTTGTGTTATTTGCTTATTAGATTATCCTTCAATATTTAACTTATACGTTTTTATAATGTTGAAAATATAGGAATGAGGATAAAAAATTAATCAGGGCGCGTGATATAAATATCTAAGATAAAATTCGTTTTATTAATTTTTTAAATACCTCTTGGGTCCAATACAATATCTCTTGGCTTGTCAATATTCTGCCAGGCTAAAAGCGTTCGCATTGTTCCATTTGCATTTGCAACTTCAATCCTGTTAGTTCCGGCATCCGTCCAGTATAATTTATCTGTGAGCCAGTCATATGCTAAGCCGGCAGGTGATACTGCAAAAATAAAACAAATCTTAGCAGTTTCATTAAGGTACTTCTTTCGTCCTAACTGCCTCCGTGGCCTAGTGGTATAGGGCCGTGCTTTATAAACTGGAGGTCGTGGGTTCGAATGCCGTGAGGGGACAAAAACTTTGTGTTGTTGTTTCTTAGTTGGATTAGGGCTTAGAGTATATATAAGTATCTATAGAGCGAGCGGTTACCGTAGACACAGGTATGAACCGTGTGCACCAATACCAGAATCACGTCCAGGCGCCTAATTAGTAACAATACAGATCACGCGCGGACCGTATCTCTGTTAAAAAAAATTATAACTTCCGAAATATGGTAAAATGTGCAGTATCGTATTGCAAAAATGATTCTCGCAGGCAAAAGAAAACAAACAGTGAAGTTTCTTTTCATCGGTGAGTACTATTTCATTAAATATTTCCTGATTGAAAATTATTAAAGCGTGGGCCACAAAGCGGGCTGCAAGACGTAAGGCGGGGGTAGCCGCTAGCCTAGTGTTGTAC
>DWHK01002136.1:0-10262 GCA_018247855.1 Graphium androcles
TCTTACTCCACCGACTACCTCACTCCATCAACTACCTCAGTTCACACACTACCTTACTACACCGACTACCTCACTCCGCTGAATACCTCCCCTCATCTAGTACTTCACTCCGCCGAATAACTTACTCCATCAACTACCTCACTCCATTAACTACCTCATTCCATCAACTACCCCACTCCGCCAACTATCACACTCCACCGACTATCTCACTCCGTCAACTACCTCACTTTACCGACTACCTCACTCCATTGGCTAGGATGCCTACGTACACTGTGCATCGATTACCCCATTCCACAGTACCTTGCTTCAATTTTCAAATTGCCTTGTATACTTTTATTTTATGTATAATTGTAGCAAGTGGGTGTAAAATATGGCGTAATACCGTTGTCGTAACAAATCTATATAGTTGGCGTAGATCTACGCTCTCGGCAGAGAACGGTACCAAAGTTTCAGCGTAGATCTACGCTCGAAACACGCAAGGGCTTAATGAAGGTAGATGATACCCCCAGCCCATTAATGGACATCCTAGGTAGTAAATGTAGACTTAATTGTTCTAACGCTTAATCTCAACTAGCAAGGAGCAATGTAGACGTGGTACGGGGTGCTCTAGACGATAAATGTTAACTAAAGAACGGTTTAGAAATGCGTTTATGAACAATAACTTCTGTCACAAATGTGATTACGAACTTGGTTGATTGCGGTTCTTGATGGACTTGAAGGCTGATTTGGTGATGTCATAACTGGTATGCGCTGACATCCAACGAAAATGTCTACAGGTCAACGAAATGTTATAGGAGCTGGATGCTACGTCAAAGATTACATTATTGCGAGGGATTTACAGATCGAACCCCTTGAAACCTTCATGGTAGACATGTCATGTCGATTTTTAGACTACGCCGACAACGGGCCTCACGAACACAAACACTGTTTCGCCCCTTTGCACTAGCCACGAAACACGTATCTGCCTGCCATCGGGCGCTGAGCAGTATAGAAGTTCCTTGGATGGATGGACCTGGGATTTTACGTAGCTATCAAAGCCGCCCGACTAACAGCGCACACACATATAATATACGGCTTATTATGTTTAAATTTTAAATAAAAATTGTATAATATAATAAACGAAATGGTGACTCGTCCCGTGGATTTTTGTAATTTCTCTTTACATTAAACTACCCTGCACAATCACTAACATTTTAAAAAGAAAAATGGATAAATCTGTCAAGCCATCCTTGAGTTTTAGCGAAATCAACTAAAAGCAATTAATTTCAAATAGGAATAGAAGTAAAATCTCTTCCAAAAAATATATATATTAAAACGTAAATAAAAGGACTCACCGATTACGCTTCTTTTTCGTTTCTTTAAGGAAACGGTGTCCCTACTGTAAGCTTGTTTTGAAAGAATGTTTCTGATTGTGGAATTTATGTTCGTAAAACAACATACACAAACATCTAGATCCAAAATAAATATCTGTAGGCCACACAAATAATTGCTCCGCGTGGGAATCGAACCCATGACCGAACCCAAAAAAAAAACGCTGAAACCAACGGCTTAACTACTATGTGAACAAGTCTGTTTTGTTTGTAAATTGTAAAATATCAGCAGAAACTGAAGGTCTTGAAACAATGATTATATGATTATATATGTATTCACTGATACCTAATCCGTGTAATTAAAATCTTGTCAATCAAAATATCTACTGTATATCAATATTTTATACTGATGTATTGAAAGTAGATGTTAAGTAAAAAATATTTAAGTAACTAGTAAGTAACTACAAAATGTGTAAACTTTTAAATGTTATATTACATATGATATAAACTTAATATATTTTTGTATATTTTACTTTTTTATGAGTTTTTTTTTTCTAAGTACCTGTTTTATTAGGTTTTTAAGTGGAAATGAAACGCGTACACATATTTTAATTTTATCTTTATTCAGCAGCTGTAGGTACATTTCATACAGTTTAAACTGAAGTAAATTGAAAACTTATAAATCATTAATAATTTAAACAACAAAAGCATTTATTTTCATCTTCATTGTCGTCATCTTATGAATGTTCAAAATTTCTGTCACATTGTAAAATGTACTTAGTATAATGTATTAACTAAGATATTATCATGCTTTAATAACTTTTTCACGGTTAATTTTGCATTACGGTATGAAAAGCTAGGTGATGCTCGCTTTCCGCCCTCTTTTGTAAAAACGATTGAGCAAATTAAAAAATGTTGAAAATAAAATTTATAAATTAATAATTTTTATAATAGTTTTAAACATCATTGGAGCTATATTATATAGCAACCGAGATTATCACGAAAACTTGCTTTTGGGACCTTTGACCTTGAATAATTTACGACGCAGACAAAATTTTCTATGACACTTATAAAACGACTTTTAGAATGTTAAAATGAAGGTACATACAAGTTTTCGGCTTATCTCTCATTCCGAGTTTGATCGCTTATTTGAGTAGACTACTGTTGTACTAAGTATTTGAAAATTACTGTACTTTATTAAAGGCGTTTATTATTGCAACCAAACAATAATAATAACATAAATTAAAAATAATTTCTAAATAATTGATAAAAAGTTTAAATTAAATTAATGTTGTTAAATGTTTTGTTTAATTTGCCATTTATTTATTTGCAATTCTGTAATGTGGGTGAAAGGAAGCCTCAAATATAGATATATTGATTAGAAAGTACAAGCTTTCTAAACTCTCAAACATGATTAAATAATAAAGGCTTTTATGCTGTTAATGGACTCTATCGATGTTTTAGCAATAATCGGAATTCTTGGCATTGATGTATTAAGCGAGACTCGACAGTCTTACTATTATCAAAATATAGTAAATTATTATTTATCGTCGGACGACATGGCTGTAGTAATAAAATCTGTAATAAATTACTTGTACCTACAATAAAAGCACTGTTCAGAGGTGCCTTTAAGTTTCTTTTTAGTTTTGGACAAAAAGCCGATATATGCTTTGTGCTCTCAGTTACACGACATCAAACTACGTTAAAACATACAAGACGTAATTAAATGAGTATTATTTTTTTATATAATTTCAGCACAGTGCAAGAGTCACTGAATTACAATTTACAATCATAATGACAGTTCGAGTGTTTGACAGCTGGTAAGTGTTATTTTGGTAAATACCGGTTTCATTAACTAAATGCAATATTACCACATTTTCTTACTACAATAAAGTAATTTATTCGCGGTTGATTAACCAATACAAAATTAAATATCACTAGTCACTACTGCGTCACTATGTGATATAAGGTTATATTTACATTTAGATAAGTCGATTAGAGTACATTCTTGCAATCTGTACTATTTATCTAAAAATGTTTAGGTGGCGACATTTGTTAACTGCATCGGCGAAGAAGCAATCTCCTGTTACAGTCAATGTTATTAGCGTTTATTTAAAAAAGGAAATTAATACTAACGTCGCTATGACCGATAAGTTCCGCTTACCAGCTAGATATGGGGCTGGTGAAAAAAGTGTATGGTAAGTAGATTGCAATCTATGATACTGATTGGATATTTATCCCTATCCCATTATCTTTTTTCTCAATAATAAGTTCTTAAACCAATTTAATTGTATATATGTATGATAATATATTACATAACATATTTTCTAATTATTAGTAACTTACTTTTAAGATGAGATATTTTCAATAAATTTACGAATAGGTTATTAATGCTATAGATATACATTTTATATACTTCCAAAATTGCATTATTATTTAAAATCTATACTCATGATTTTACTCAGTTTTTCTCTTATTAAAACATAGTGTGAACATAATAATTTATTTTATATTTTGATTTTATTATACTATCAACTAAGTTTAAAAAGGAGGAGGTCCACAATTTGATTGAAAATTTTATTATTTGATATATATTTGTTGCATCAGACCACCATTTATTAACCAATTTAAGAAAATTATATTTGAAAAGATGTCCTTTCAGTTCATTGCTCCCCTAAAATTTTCATAAAAGTTAGTTCAGTATTTTTGTTTTTAAATTATCGTAACTAGAATAATATATTATGAATGTTTACATTTAAGTGAAAGAAATTGGTTTTGCTTTTTGGAGAAATAAACTAGATGTTGCTGTAGTCATTAAATATTACCCAGGAAACAACAAAAGAAAGTTTAAATATTGTTTGTGTATGTCTAATTGTAGTAACTCTTATTAGGAATACTTACTATTATAATATTCACATTGAACATGGATGTCATAGTTTAAATAATATTTTTTATTTATTAAAATGTATCAATAAATTATTTTAAAATTTAAAAACCTTTAGTTAACATATTAAAGGCGTAACATATGTTCAATATCCATCCAATTTGCCTATGAAAATAGAAGAAGGGAGTGCACCTGTGTCTGTACATACACTTGTTCACTATTGTATGTTCCACCCATATATTGATTCTAACAGATTATTTGCCATGGTCAAAATTCAGTCAGGATGCCATTATTTACTATATATATAACCAACAGGGTGGAATATATACAGCTAGCAGCTGAATACAAGCCAGCAGTAAATTTGGGACAAGGTTTTCCGGATTACCATGCCCCCAGCCATGTTACAAAGGCTTTAGCTGATATTGCATTGGATGACAATCCATTACTCATGCAGTATACCAGAGGCTTTGTAAGTAGTAATATTCTTTTATCTTATAGTTCTTCTACATATGTCACGGAACTCCTTAAAGGTAAACATGAATTTATAATAGAAAGGTTCAACTGTTTGGTCTGGATGCCTGACCAAAAATATAAAAATCCTAAAAACCACTGAAATTGTTTCTATAGACTCCTAATAACCCCCTGCAAAAATGCTGTTTTTATCAAATTGTGTACCGTACCTGTTACAGGTTTATAACATTAGTTACAACTAGCAGAGCTGGTATACCGTTTTTCTGATGTTTAGCAACCAATAACAGCCCATGTGACCAGCTCCAATTTTGAATTGACGTAAACCAGAGACCCGCTGGATCAACACAATTTTTTTTTATTAAAATGAGCCTAACCATTTAGGAGTTAACTGATGTACACACAAGAATTATATATGTAAAGGTTATAAATGTAATAGTTTGTATTTGGACAAAATATGACACACAGATAGTTTTAGCTGGATTAACATATAGAGTGGATTTTAAACAAATCCATAAAAACACATCCAGGTGAAACCAGAGAAGCTAGTATATTTTATGATACTATATTATAAATGAAAATAATTATACTTTTGCATTTTTTTTTTTTAATGAATGATGTCAAGGGTAAACAATTTGGGTAAAACGAGATATCAATCTGACTAATATTAAAGGCAAACAAAATTGACTACATTTTAAAAAAGGCCCTTTAAAATTTAAATGTTTCAAACTACAAAGTAACCATTAAAGAGATAATATTTCAATGTCCACCATAATTATGTTGTCATGGTTTTGTACTTTTCATTTGAAGTAAACTAATGTATAAATTAAGTATTAGTGATAGTCACAAATATGAAACCGTTTATGATAATTTATCTAGATGCCAAATCACCAAAATAACCATATTTATGCTTTTCGGTTTTTACAGGGACATCCAAGATTAGTACAAAACTTGTCTAAAGTATATTCCCCATTGATTGGTAGACAATTGGACCCATTTAATGAAATTCTGGTAACTAGCGGTGCTTATGAGGCTCTTTATTCTGCAATATTAGGTAAGTACTGAAAAATTAAAAAGTAGTTAGCTTAATAAAATCATAAATATAGAATAAAAAATATTTAAACTTGTTTTCAGGTCATGTTGATAGTGGAGATGAGGTTATTGTTATAGAGCCATTCTTCGACTGTTATGATTTCATGATAAAATGTGCAGGAGGAATACCAAAATTCATTGCCCTAAAACCAGTAATTCTTTTTTAATTTTTCTTATAAAAGTTTTTACCCACCACTGTTATAGATATACAGTTTTCATATTTCTTCACTAGGAACATTTTATTATTTTAATTGCAATTAACTATTCTCAACATTATTTTAACATAATCTTGTTACAACTATCTTTGTGTTATAAACATAATTTATGGGATCTGTTATCATTCAAGATGACAAGTAAAAATATGTTATCAAATGGTATATTGAACCCTCATGATCCAATTTATGACAAGTTGTTTAGATAAATGATGTGGAATGTCACTAAATGATAATTAGTCTAGTCAACAAGTTAAAACACGTGTCATTAAAATACGTGCGGTAGCTTGTAATGACTTCTAGAAAAATTTTAGAACGCTTATTATTAATTGAAAAAGTTATAAACAATCATAAGTTCCATAAAACAGTGTCCATCTTTTCGGATATAAATCAAAAACTATTGGTGCTAGAGAAATTAAACAAAATTTCTACCATTATTTGTAACTTTAATTAAACGCTAAAGATGGGGCTGCGCGCTTTATGCGGCAGAAGCGTGTCACCGCTAAAGACAATATATAAAGACAATTATTATTTTATACTATTAAATATGAATTTAAAAATAAAAAAATGATGTTATAAAAAACTAAAGAAAATAAGGCATCTTTAATAAATAAAAGTTATGTTTGTTTTTAAAAAAGGTTTGAGATCATTAATTAAATAATTTTTTCCCATGCTGTGTTTTTAAAAATTAACGTAAAAGTTTAAATAATTATTGTAAAAATCTTAAATAAATGCTTAACAAAATTATACCGAGAAAGTCAATAAGAATCATTATTTTATTTTTTGGTATGGACGGATTTCCAAATCTGTTTTTATATATTTGTACAATATCCTAGAATCGTAGAGCAATACAGGTTTTAGATTTTTTTACTTATCAAATACACTTATTTTGTTAACTTTTGATAAGTCAAAAGTTAACAAAATAAGGTAAGGGTACTATATGCAGAACAGTTGAAAGAAATAAGTTTCTTTCAACTGTTCTGCATATAGTACCCCTCAATCATTTTTTTTTAATTCACAGAAAACAACAAAGGAGAGTATGACATCAGCTGATTGGGTTTTAGATGAGTCGGAGCTAGCTTCGCTTTTCAATGAAAAAACCAAGATGCTGATACTGAATACTCCTCACAATCCTTTGGGAAAAGTTTTTACACAAAGAGAGTTAGAGATAATTGCAGACTTATGCAAGAAACACAATGTGATTTGCTTGTCAGATGAAGTCTATGAATGGATGACATATGAACCAAATAAACATATTAGGATAGGTAAGGAAAAATATAGCATCTTTAATAAATAATTTTTTTGAGACTGAATATATTTATTTGAATTTATACAACATATATTTCGTTTTAACTTTGTTTCAAATCATATTGAAATTAAAGTATGAATTTTAATAACAGAATTAGTATTTTTTAACTTAAAAGTAAAACAGTACATAAGTACTGTCTAGTCAAAAATTATATATATTAATTAAAGATATTAAAGAGTTTTATATGGCCAATTTGTCATATCTGATCAAAGTAGAGAAATTGAATATAAAAAAGTTTTCTCTAACATACTATATTAATGATTAAAAAAACACATTTAATGCTAAAAAAGTATTAAAAGGTGGTAAAGCACATCTTATTCTGCAGTCATAAGGTCGCTCAACCAACTTTAAAACTACATATGTAATTGTGTAGTAATACCGAATTAGATTTATCTGTTTAATTAAAATAATCTAAAAATGGTGCAGAATCATATTGATATAACCATTTTTAAAAGATTATTTCTATAAATTATGTGATTTAGATTTGTAAATTTGCATTATGTGTTGAAGTATGTAGTTGCATTCAACTACTTGATTATTAAACTATCTTATCTACAGATACTGCACATTCTTTATACAAAGCTAATATATCTGAAAACCAATAAGGTGAATATGATTTATTTATTTCGTTTTGTTTATAGAGAAAATTTGGCAAGTGAGTGGACAGTTCAACTGATGTTAAGTGATCATGTTGCCCACGATAGACACCCACAACATATGGATAGTTGCATTTGCATTGCCAGCCTAGAAATTTGGATAGAATTGGTTTACTGAGTAGGGTGGATATTAACGATCCAGTGGGGATAGGAATGATAAAAGAACGGGGTAGGGAAGCTAAGAGCCATCCTGCAACCCAAAAAATTATGCATGCATTATTTATGCTGACGTTTTTGAAGGATGGTGGTACATCCCTGGGCTAGCGCATCCGAAATGCAACAAGGGCTGCATGAAAGGTGTTATATTCCACCACCTAGTGAATTACTGTTTAATATCGAATAAATATATCCCCAGCTACTCTACCCGACATGTGGGAGAGAACCATAACAGTGGGTTCCGCAGGCAAAACATTCTCGGTCACTGGTTGGAAGATCGGCTGGGCATACTGCCCTGCTAACTTAATGAGGAATCTTCAAGTTGTACACCAGAACTGCGTTTATACTTGTCCAACGCCGACACAGGTATTCATATTTTCTGATTGCTTTTTTAAAGATTTCCCTACAAAAAAAGCATAGTTTTTTTTTGTTGTAATAAAACATCTTTAAAAGTGAAATTTCAAGGTCGTTTCACGCATCAGACAGTTACAAAGATAGCAACATTGATACAGGAATATTATATTTTCCTCTTTGAGCTATATTCATTCTTGAGCAAGTGTGGGTATGTATTGTATCAAAAATAAATGTCAAAGAAGTATCTCACTTCTGATAGGTGTGTTCCGTTCTCATTTTTTTCAAATTGCTATTAGCTATAGAGTTAATAGTTTTGGATTTTTTAAAATGCAGATTTAACTTAACCAAAACTTATTAATGGACAGTAATATTTGACTTATTGCTTCATAAAACCTAACGCAAAATGTAAATAAATAAAATTGGAGTGTCTGTTTGTAATAATATAATTTATTATTACAAACAGACACTATATAATAGATATAACCGCTATTTACTACATGCATATGAATGTACATACGGTACATATACAAAAATAACATTTTTTACAATTTTTGTCTGTCTGTCTGTCTGTCTGTCTGTTTGCTCCGGCTAATCTCTGGAACGGCTGGTCTGAATTTGACGGGACTTTTACTGGCAGATAGCTGATGTAATGAGTAAAATAAGCTACTTTTATTTTTAAAAAAGACTTTGGGTTCCATATAAAAGAAATTAAAACGTAAAAGCAATATTATGCGGGTGAAAGCGCGGGCAATAGCTAGTATTAAATATGCTCGCAACTATATAACTAACGTATAATGGGAGCGAGACAGAAAGCAATCAAAACTAAAGTGAGAGGTCCCATTAAGAATTTAACTTACAGTACTACTTTACTTACTACTTTAGAGGACATTTCCTCTTAATTGCGAAAGCGCTAACTTCTTTATGTTAATTTTTCTTCAGGAAGCGGTGGCCCGTTCTTTCGAAGTGGAATTAGCGCGAATCGGATCACCGGAGTGCTACTTCACGGCCCTAGCGCGTGAGCTTCTACCTAAAAGGGATTACTTGGTGAAAGTACTGAGGGAGAACGGGTTCAATCCGATGGTTCCCGACGGCGGTTACTTCGTGGTCGCCGATTGGACGAAATTAGGTGAGCATAGTACTGATCTTTTTTTTATATCTTAAAAATAAAAACGCCGTCCTTATTATACGATCTACATCTTTTGTTGCCAGAATGTTTTATAAACATATAACCTATAAACGAGGGGGGATCCAAAAGAAATGATAATGATTATTAAACACGACGATTTGTATTTAAAATGTAACTCTAGTTAAAAAAAAATCATTTTATACATAGTCAATAACTCAATGTATTTATGCCATTATTGTTCAATTATTTATTCCGTCTTCTTTCAACACCCAGAATTCCATTAATATAAAAAAGCCTAAACAGTGGCCATTATTTCGCCGTCCTCTTTAAATTTCTTGCCTTTAATGTCTTTCGTGAATCGAGAAAAGTTTCTAGGGGCTGGATCTGGCGAATAAGTTTTTCTTATTAACGTCTAATATATAGAAGAGAAGTGTGATAAAGATATTTGCCGATTCTGTTTCAGACAAAAAAATCGATTTGTCCTCTGAGCCCGACAAATACAAAGACTACCGTTTCACTAAGAAGTTCGCGAAAGAGGCTGGAGTCCTTGCCATTCCCCCCAGCGCCTTCTATTCGGAGGGCCATAAGAATCTGGGCGAGGACTTTGCTCGCTTCTGTTTTATTAAGGTAATACTTCAGTATATTCTATTTAATATATTTTTTTTGAGAAGGTAACCTTAATATTGTGTTTCGAC
>DWHK01002137.1:0-10259 GCA_018247855.1 Graphium androcles
ATATTACATTATTCAAAGTCAGTTGTTATTGTAATCACGTGGACATGAGCACTCGATATGAAAGGCTGCCTGTATGAAATTAGCATGTCACGTATCTGGTATACTGACATGGCCTCCATCCGAAGCCGCGGACGGTCCGGCAGACGGGTGCTGCCCACGCGCTCTCTGAACGGAGAGCTCGATACACCGCCCTGCTACACCACACAACGCTCACATTAAACGGCTAGCTAATCGCGAAACGGCCTATCTCCACTTCGGCTCACAAAAACACACCTTAGATACATAGCTATAAAGTCTAATATCAATGTGGCCGATGGAAAGATACAAAGGAACGTATCTACACTCCGGCTCAACGGATACACAACCTTATTTCGATAGTAATAAAGTTTAATATCGTCGATACGACCAAAGCACAGATACGAAACGGCGCATCCTCACTTCGGCTAAACAAAAACACACTTAAAACTGATAGTCATAAAGTCCAATATCGTAAATACAACCGAAGCGAAGATACGACCGTCTCGACATAACCAATACCCCTACTCGGTTCAACTATATCTACGGACACTACGAAATAAACCAAAGAAGCGGCAAACGATTACGAAATTAAAAAAAAAGGGAAAAAGAGTGCGTTCCGTGCATTTGCATTGTATTAAGCAGTGCCGATTATGTCAAGTCACAAAAGAATGGAACAGCATTGCAAAGAATCTAATTAGTGACCACATCAGGGTAATAATTCATATATACTACTTGCAGGTAGCACTTATAGTTTCATTAGAACTACGGTTAGCTTAGCTGATATTAATTTCAAATTCAGTTTAGACCTCTGTTAGTCCTAATGGAAGCGCAGAACGTTTGAAATTGAAAAGATATTAGCTCTCATAATGGCAAAGTATTAAAAATTAGGATTTTGATTATATTAAAAGCGTAATGGATGGTAGATTATGTCACTGATAAAATACTAAAAAAAAACGATTCATGCTTTTGGCGCTTAGAGCACGAAAAATCATATCATCTTAATTAATAATAATTCCGATGAAAAAATCCGCGATGTTTTTCGAGATACAAGTATGAATAAATGAATATAAAATATGTTTCTTTTTCTATAAGCGCTACAGCAAATAATAACTATTTATATCAAATCAACATTCGGCGGCGACTTGAATATTACATATGACAACAGTTTAAAGAACTTCTATTTTTCGACCCTCGCCTAGTTTTCAACATACCTACATGAAAACAAACTACTGTGTCAAGATCCATGAGCATTGCCAAATTATATCTTATAATAATGCAGATACAAACCAATTGGATAAGCTATTGAAAAAGTAAATATTTTTACAACAGCAGTTTAATTAAATTCTGCAACTAATTATCATTTACCTAAAAGATTAAATGTAAAAATTATAACGCAATATAAAGATTATCTGAAAATAAAATGTCTTTTGGTATCCACCTGTAACTGCAATACAATAAATTCCATCCATGCTTCATCAATTGCGCAACCTTTATAACTTAAAATTGTACTTTTAAACTTAAATAAAATTAAGAAATCAAAAATTTTAAATCACGAGGCACTCCGTGTGTAGTGTGCCTGATGAGTAATTGTAATTTAAAAAAAATGTAAAATTAAATTACTGACTCGGTAAAGAATAATTAAAAATATCGGAAAATAATCAATAATATGCCGCACGTATCGGACAGAGCCGCGATCGCAACAATAGAGCAAACAGGTGTTGAAAATTTTCAAGTGAATATTATTGTATTAATAAATTTAATAAGCGATACAAATACTATAATGATATAAACGCAACATTTCAGCGCGCGAAAAACATTATACATGGAAGGGATACATTATTGTTCTATCTTAAACTGTAACAGTTGAATAATCAGGTAGACGGCAAAACCAAAATGAAAAAGATAATCAGTACTGTTACATGGGGTATATATTGTAAGGAAACGGGTTGGGATCGCGGCTAAACCCAATACGGCGGTCGATCGTCTGTCTGTCCTTGGTACGTGAGTACCTGCGCGTTCCGCGTGAGGATGGAGGTGGAGTGGCGGCGGCGCGTGAGGGCCGCGTCCGCTGCGCCCGCGGCCGGCTGCGCCATCTGCAGCACAACTGTACAGTCGCCATCACCCGATGTACCGTCGCGCACTCCGCGCTCTACCGCCCAGCGCACACCGCGGTGTACAGTCGCGAGCAGTACTACACTGACGCCCACACCACGGTGTACAACCACGAGCAG
The DNA here is from genome assembly GCA_018247855.1 of Graphium androcles. Taxonomy (NCBI): domain Eukaryota; kingdom Metazoa; phylum Arthropoda; class Insecta; order Lepidoptera; family Papilionidae; genus Graphium; species Graphium androcles. Next base: position 2,250 of record DWHK01002137.1, read on the forward strand.
CGTTTTACCGTCACGCATACCACGAAATAATTCCATAAATAGCGCTCGATTCTCGCTTGCCCGTGATGTATCGTCGCAAACAGCACGGAATGTTGCCTTCACTGTGGCTCGCTCAACAACACTATTGAGTCAGGCACTTGAGGCGTTTCGATATGAAAAATATCTTATTGACCTTTGTTCCTTCGACCGCACATCGATAGATGCTGGCGCAGCTCGATTCTGTTGCACAGTGCCTAAATACTGTGCAACGCGACTGTACGTACAGCGTGTGAATGTACGCCTATTTGTACTATCATGAACGCACACCACTAGACGTGCGCACGAAGGACGCACCCAAACAGGAAATCACAACACTACAGACGTCGCAAAATAATAATTAAAATAACATACGTACAAACAACATGCCCACATTCCAAATAGGTTCACAATTGTTCTATGCTGTAAGATTTAGACAAGAATGTAAAAAATAATTACTTAGTGCATGCGACATAAGACCTCCTGTGACGATTTCTTGTTTGAGTCAATTTAGTCGATTTAATCGGTTATGTCAAATCAATTTTATTAATTGGTTGATTATAGGTAAGTCTTTATGTTGCCAAGGTGCGGGAAGTCATGCAGTGCTGCTGTATCTACGTGATAAGTGCAACAGAAACATCATGCCATCTACATGTTACGTTGTAAGTATTACAATATTAATATGTACATATTGCAGAACCTAGAAGATAACCAGAACCAAATAAATAGTTTAATCGATTTTCCATTGCATAGTCTTGCAAGAAATAAATCTAAAATAAAATCGTAATAATTTAAAATGTATGAGAATATTTAAATGCTTTTGTCAATGTCAACCATTCTTAATTTATTTGCTAATAACGAATGGAGAAGCTGCTCTAGATTTTTGATAGAAAAGCAACTGCAAATAATTGGATATATATTTTCAATCAGCTTTAAATTATAATTTAATTTTATATATAACAACAAAATTTGTTTGAAATGCTGACTATTCGGCTATTTCCTGCGCCTGTGTGTACCATACTCACCCGCTGCTTGTTAGGTCGTTTGACCTTGTTGAAATAAAGTTCGGTCATTTTAAGAAAACCGTCCGTCAATTGGTCCAAGTCTTGGCGCGTGGGTGTCGGATATATGTCGCAGTGGGTTGACTCATCGTCCAGTATCTGTTTGGTGGCGGGGTTTGTGACTGGCAGCAACAGAGTCCTGAAGCGCCAGTATTTCAAAGCCTGGAATGTGACGTGAAAAATTGTTATAAGATTTTAGTTGTTACCAATTTTTCTGTTACTCTTAATACTACTTTTATGCATATTTTTTATGGAAATTCATACATAATTTCTTTAATTATGAACGGAATTAGATAATTCCTTTTTTTTATTGCGACGAAGATACTTTCAGGATTGTCTCATAAAAGTTAACATGGCATTCGAAGAGTGGATTTTTTATATTGAATTTTACTTCTTGAGCAATTGAGGTTAGTAGAGTAGTTTTCTGAGAAAATCGTTCTTGACGTTAATTACTTAAATTTGTCTGTGGGCTTGATGATTTTGATTTATATCTTTTGCCCTATATAAGCCAGTTACCTCGACAAGAGCGAAATCCGTGTCGCCTCTAGTGCAGATGTAGTGGTCCATGTAATTCCAGCTGTAGTTCTCGAGCTTCTCGGTAGTAAAGGACACCCAGGATACTTCATATGTGTCGTGGTTTGGCGCGTGGAAACGGTAGCGATAGTGTATGTTGAACGGCGGGTAAGGGTGTCTAAGGACATATTGGAATAGCAACATGTGAACATACTGTAAATTATAAATAAATATAACGTCAATAGTTTAGAAGTACTAAACTCAACAAACAACAACGCTGTGAACAGGAAGTGCCTTCTGCACGTTAAAAACAGTACTCTGCAATATTAGACCCACATATTCCTTTGCGCGTACGACTCCTATGTTACATCTAGCCTGTACTCCTATACGGATGTGAAATGTGGACAATTAAAAAATACCTAATTATCTTCTGCTTATAAACATAATGGCCCACTTTCCTCTTTAAGGGAAAGTTGGATACTAAATTGAATACTTGGAATATACTATCAATCCTTTGGTTGTTGATGTCCGTGATTGAAATTAATGATTACCTTAATGGTTAATGATTAAGGTGAACTACATCCGTGGCCTAATGGTATAGGCGCTTGCTTTTTAAACCTCAGAGTTCGTAGGTTAGAATTTCACTGGGAAAATTGTGTTGGTATTTCTTAGTAGGATTAGGACAATGAGACCTCCTCTTCGACCGGATTCCAGCTTTGTTATGGCGGAAGTGCTTATTGCCGTGGGTAGGTACTACCCACGGGGAAGCTAAGAGGAACCCATGGCTGGCCAATGAGAAACGACCAGCAGAGAGGTCCAAAGGGGAAAAAGGGTGGGCTCGTTAAGTCCGCCTTCGATGCATGCTACCCTAGCAAGGTTTGTGAGATCGCAAAAGTGTGCGAAAGCGATCAAGTGGCCCTATCGATGTGTCGAGGTGTAACAACGTGAAGGAGTTGGATAAAGTAGATGAATAGTCCTGATTTCGTGCCTACTATTCCCTATAAAAATCCCTACAAAAATACTGTCACCTCATTGTACATATTTATATACAATGAATAACTAAAGATGTTTTGACGCGAGAATAACGTAATAAATGAAAAAGATTTAGTCAAATCATAAGTATAGTTACTCTAGCTGCGGATACAGCTGCGTATTTTCTTTATTTCTTCATAATCTATCCTATATGTAAATCCAGCTAATAAACTATTTGTGTGTCAAAATTCATCTAAATTCATTCATCTGTTTTTACGTGAATCAGTGTAACAAACTATTACATTGAAAATATTTGTAAGTAATACAAGGCTGGCTAAGCACATTGTGGGTGATCATGAACGACGGCGTGCCAACTTTTCTCTATAAATAAAAACCTCTTCCAATAAATCGTTCATAGTTATACTTAAATTTTATCTAACCATCAAATATACAGTTTGCACAATTGTAAGCTATAAATGATATGATTAAATATACCATGGAATGCACCGGTGTCTCTACACTGGACATCTCTCATCTCGCGGAAACATTGCATCCTCATTCTCACTGTCCTACCTGGGCTACAGGCAACCATCGCAATTGCTCTTGACACACTGTGCTCTATAGATATACCTCAGTCTTTAATCCAAGAGAAACAGAGAAGAAACAGAGCTAACGATAAAACTTACCTGGGCCGATATCTGGTGACGGTGATGGTGGAGCCGACGAGGGTGAGCTTGTGGAAGATCCTGCCGATGGAAAGCAGGTAGCGCTTGGTGGGCGCGGCGTGGGACTTGCCGCATTGCGGCGCCACCTTGGAGGGCGGCGGCGTGGGCGTGGACGGGCAGTGCGCCTCGATCGCCTCGTTCTCGTTCAGGCCCACGATCAGCTGGAAACCCTGGCAGACAGCGATACATCTCACATTTATTGACCTGAAACGTCTCCAAGGGAGTGGTGACTAAAAAGTGGACCGTAACGAAATAGACCTTCTATATATATAAAACAAAGTCGTGTTAGTTACACCACTTATAACTCAAGAACGGCTAGATAAATTTTTATGATTTTTGTGTATTATTATAATAAATCTTATTGTGCCCATATAACATCACGCTGTAACCAATATGAGCGTCGCAAAAACTCTCTTAATCTTGCACAATCTCTCTTATGTCAAGCAGACGAACTTGCGCGGGTCAGCTAGTATTTGATATAGACCAAGCTACTATAACCCTTAGAAACATAAAGGTCTTATTATTTATGGCACATAGTTATGTCTCTGCTATATAAGCCTAGTATTGATTTAGATGCTGATTTTTTCATCTTTAATAATGTTGACATGGACGTTTTACGTTAAAACCAACGGCTGTGTGTTCGGACACAAAACCACCCGATTTTTTTATATAGGATATGGCAATTTCTGGAGCCATCACCACATTTAGTATGTTTTATGTACCAAAATTTTAAACACTAAAGTAAAGACTAGCTGTTGCCTGCGGATACGAAGCAATTCAGAAACTGCACAACGCCATCAATCGAGTTTAGATTTTATGTAAAAATAACAAAGTTATAAATAATATATGTAAAAAGAAAAAAATAACGAATATCTCATATAAACTTTAAGCCCCTAATTCACCTTCATTAAAGTATTTTTTAAACACGGCTATATGTGTTTATTATTTATTAGAGACAGATAAACACAATTCGGTGCTTCATACTTTAAAAATGGTAGATTTTCGTACAACCGTTTATCCCTTGAATAACCCCTTAAAACATAATAAGCAGTTATATATGTATAAATTATTTAACAAATGAAAAGTACAGTTCAGATCTTACTTGAGCGAGCCTTTGCGATACCAATTCCTTGAACACTTCCATAGTGGTCAGGGGCTTTTTGTAGATGGCACGATTCTGGGCAAAGTCGGCGTTGACGTCATCGGGTAGTAGATTATAGTCGGAGACCAGGTAGTCGTTCTGCAGAGAGCGTTTGTCCGGGAAATAGTCGGTAGTGATGGGAAGGCACGCCGGAATGGTAAGGGATTTCCAATCCACGCCTGTTTAATAAATTAATAGCATAACAACACGATCACTGTAAATGGACATAAATTATAGAGAGAAATTAAATAAATTTTATAACGTTTAGATAGTTTAAAGTTAGAATTAGATTTTTTTTTGATCGTAAAAATTTAAATGACCTTGAGTAAACTTAATGCGTATTGTTTAAGTAACATTTACACGCACCTTTCTAGTTCTTTAACAATTTAATGTGATAATAATATCAACATATTTAGTGTATTGAATCTGGATGTTTTTAAGGGCATTCAAAATATATTGGAACCGAAAACATAGTTGTAAATAACGATAAAAGCTAATCTGAATAAAACTAACTACAGAAATAATTTTGAAGCTTATCGATGTCTTAAAATGGATATGCGATTAAAGTTTAGAAAATGACACATCAAATAAATATTAACAAGCGCTAACCGCCAATTACTATTTTGGTTTCATTTAGTGCAAATAGCAAGGGAAAATTTAAAAGAAATTTCATGAACTTTTAACAATATTGTAAATTCTAAGTTGTATTTAATGAAATTATGAGAACTCAACATTGAAGGATTGTTAGCTTCCATTTTTGGGTATAATTGATAAAGAAAGCAGGATACTACAATTTCGGACGCAGTGCATGGCTTCTTTATTCCCATAAGAACATGTGGAGCATGCAGGACTTGAAATTGCATTGCATCTAGTGAGGAAACTATAGGCGACTTAGAACCATTAAAAAATAAAGCATATCCATAGTATTCCATCGTCCTTTGTTAGTGCCATTAGTAACGCTACATATTGGTTAAAACTAACTTAATACCTAATAATAAGCAATAACTAAGCATTTCCAAATGTTCAAGACACGGTCCTGGCGCATGTTTATTGAAGCGCGTGTAATATATAAACTTATGCATTGGGTTCGATCCCACTTTACATACATATCGGATTTGCTACTTATATATGTGATTGCATGTTGTTACGATACCCCCGCTGATTATATACTTATATACGTAGAGGGCTTGCAATAATCGCTACGCAATGCAAATCCATTCAATTTGATATCAAACCTATGGCTCGGTTCGCTTTACGCCGCAATCGTGCCACGCGGGAATGAAGACATACAATGCGGCGATATCATGAAACATTAGAAATGAGATGAACGTTTAATAAACAATCTATATGTCGCAGGCAAATTTTATTATTTTACATTTTACATACGGCATCCTCCGTTTAAAAACGCTCGCAGTTATAAAATACTAGCAACGAAGCAGGCAACTAGCAAAATTAAACTGCCTTGTTATTTTTTAAATATGCCATAGCATATGATAGTCAATTGAAACGCCCTTCACAAAGTGCCACGGCAAATTGAAGTATTTCAATGAATTCAATTTGCCGCGTCCCTGGTAATAAAAACATAAAAAATGGCGTCGTATAGTTTTAGGTTTTATGGCACGGTAATATATTAAAAAAACAGTGTAAATCATAGAATTTACACTGTTTTTTTTAAGTGTAAATTCTGTGAGACTGCTTCCGTAGCCTAGTGGTATAAGGCAAGGCCCTTGCTTTACAAATCGGAGGTCATGGGTTCGAATCCCGCGAGGAGACAATGACTTTATGATGTTGTTTCTTAGTGGGGTTAGGGCTATACGGGTCGATCGCCCGATTGCCTGAAAATTAAGATGATCCATGCGTCGGATGGGCAGTAAAAAGTCGGTCCCGGTTGTCAAGAAGACCTTTAACAATCTTTAAAGGATGTCAGTACCTTCAAATATCCTGACAACTAATCCATCCTTCGAATCTTTTGGTTGCGGAGATTTGTTTGGATTAGTAGTCGACCCCAAGTAATTTGGGAATAAGGCTAGGAGGAAGAAGATTCAGTTCTCCTCCTTTGTCTTTAAGCATTATACAGTAACTTGTTTTTTTATCTGGTAGAGCTATGGTGAGCTCTTAATCAATGTGCGATAAAATATACCATCTAATATAAGGCCTAATAGCCACTTTTACACTCTTCTTCTTCACTCCAGTCTTGTTCAAGCACGAGCGAACCATCGGGTGTTTTCCATGGCCGATGAATCTCATCAGGTGAACCGGTACAAATTCAAATTCAAGATATCTTATGAACCGTCAAATTTTACATTGTAATAGTAATAAATGTTCGTGAGGAAGCTACCGCCAGCTCGGAAGGCAGATACTGTCGAGAAGAGCGGGCGAGAAACACAACAGCTGCTTTTTTTTAAAATAATGTTGGTTTACAAGACTAGATACAGACTCGATACAGAAGTAAATACAGCCGTTAACATGTATAAGAATGTAAAAATCATGGCGAATGATTTGCGCCTCTATAAAAACATCAGTAGATAAGTTCACACGATCGAAGTTTCGGCAAAAGGAGATTCGAGTAAAGAAAGAGAGAGTTCACTTGTACCATGCACTATATCGTCCAAACGTTTTGTACTTTCTATTTATTCAGAAAAAAATTCCGAATAGTTTGTTGATCACTTTTATGTTGATCGTTTTGATCTTCTAGCAGGACAGTTAATACCACCACATAGAAAATATTTAGCGTCTTTGAAAATCTTTTTATGCATTATTTTTTTCAGTTACACGGAATAATGCGCAACGGAACGAGGTATTTAGAAGGACTGAGACTGGCCGTAGAGAACTTTAAGCGCATGGTGGAGAACTGCACTAGCGCCACAGCCACCGCGGTGAGAAAACTTTAAGCAACTTTCAAACTATTGTCGCACAAAATACCGACATAACACACCATCTTCTTATACACAAACCCAGTGTAACACGAAGTACACTTCGCCTATCAGGTTGCTGAATCTCCAATTCTCTTATTTTTACCCTATTGTTTCCCTTCTCAGAGTATACATATAGCATAGTGCTGATATCGCTTGTAGTACGTTGTGTCAAAAGCAGTGGGGCGTAGTCCTAGAGTAAACATTTGTAACTATGTATTTATTTATTACTTATTTATCAAATCATTGCCGTTATGTTTCTTTATGTCACCGTTGTGATGATTAAAACTATTTGATACTAATTAAAAGTGATTTTGAACTACAGAACTGTTCATATAAGTGCTTACGGCTCACACTCGGTCATCCACTCTCTATAGTTGCTTATGTATGCTGTAAGAAAATCACGAAAACTTTTCCCTTTTTTAATTCTAAATATGTACCTAACCCGTTATTACTCATTAACTTTATAGCTTACCAGGCTTACTGCTTATTGGGCCTCAGCTTGCTCAGAGAGCAAGGCACCTTTAAACTATTGGCCTCTTTCTTAAAAGTACACAAGATTCACAGATTATTCTTAGTTTCAAAATAGAGTCAGTCAGCCTTCTTACCATTTAGCATGGTGTGTTAATTCGCTAGATATATTCTATATCCTTCCCTTATAAGTTTTCCGT
>DWHK01002138.1:0-10259 GCA_018247855.1 Graphium androcles
ATGTTAGGAAAACCAGGAGGTCGTGCAAGAAACATTTATTAAATATAAAAAGGTACAACTTGTCACGATATAATGTTAATGAAACTGAATTTGACATCTATATTCGCGTCTAATGTCAGATGACAGATAGACTGGCTACTCAAGCGATTAAAACAATTACTACATGGAGTTTCGATTTGAATATAAGAAATGATAAAGATACTACTTTAACAATTATTTTTGGTGGATTGGTTAAATAACTGATTTTTACCTCAATGGGTGATAGGGGGTGTAGGTACACTGGTGAAAAATATTTTTTAAAATAACTCTTCAAAAGACTTAAAAACTCTTAATAAGTCTTATTGACTCTAAAAAAACTCTTAAAAAGTCCCAATTTTCTGAGGATATAAGACTTATTAAGTGTTTTGAAGAGTTATCCACACTTTTTTTTAATTACTCAGAAAAAATAAGGCTTTTGATAAGACTAAAAAATATTCCCATCGGGGTACTTAATACCAACATGGACGTATCAATCCATTTTTTAAACGAGTTATTTTTTTTTATTTAGTGTTTAATTTTTTTTAATTATGATATTGTTACATTTAACTACTTTAACTGATCGCCTCTAATCTTAATTCCCGACGTTTCAACGTCTTTACAATATTCATGGTCACTAAAATGGAAGACGTCATGAGGAAATATTTAATTTTATAGATTTCGACGTCTCACAAATCTTCGCCAATTTAAAATTTGTTTAGAAGGACGCACGCTCCATGATATAGGTCAAAATGCTGGTGACTTCTATGAAATGCAGTAGAACACCAAGCGATGTGCTCGGGGCTTCTTTTGGAGAACTTGCTTGATATGATGTTGCTTGGCAACCGTCGAACACATTAAGCAATACAAGCTGCGTGGGTTACTATTATAAGCAAGATTAAAAGCAAGTATTGAAATACCAAAAGACAGCGTAAGGAGTTACTACTGAGACCTTAGTAAATATAAAAATTAAAAGTTAATATATGTGTATTATGCGACACCGTCATGTTTCAGCGGCTGCTATTCACCAATACGGTTTTGGTTTTGAACAACTGCATCACCCACCTTACAGTCTAGATCTGACTCGTAAGTATTTATTTTAAATAAAATAATTAACAACAATTATTTTGACGCCAAAATATTATTTTCCTTGGTATACATATATTTTCCTGACATTTAAAATAACATATTATTTGAAAAGGTATTATGGTAAGGAAATAAAATATTAAGAAAAACGACAGGAGCCGTGTTTCTGGCACCCATGCACACCACCTCGCTTTGCTATCAACTAGACCAATTCAAGTGAAAAATATTTGAAATCAGAGCTTGTTTCAGCGAGTGTTCGTAGAGTTGAAAAGATAAAAAATTTGTATGGGGAAATCGCGTTTGCTTACTTACCTTTAGAAGGGTAAAATTAAGATGATTTCCAATGCGTGATGACAAATCTGTGCATCGATACCATCCCATTAATAAAAGCAAATCTATTGGATAAAACGGCCCGAAAAACTCGTATTATAAATTCGTACTTTTCATAAATTCTTTTAAGATATACACGAGTTGACCCGTGCTGCTCCGCACCAATGTAACACCTAGCTCGCCTTGAACTCGACCAATTTAAGCGGACAAATTCAAATCCCGCGTACCTTAATTAGAACAGGAGATACTTTTCTTTGCTTAAGACGTTAAGTAATTTTTATGGGGAAATCGCATTTGAGTATATCTTTGGAAGGGTATAATTTAGATGATTTTCAATGCTTGATGACGAATATCTGCATTAATACTTTTTAATTAAAGAAAAATAATTAATAAAATTGTTAGGTTAGAATGGACTGACGAACTCTTATTAGTTTTCATAAATTATTTTAATATGTAGGTAATCTGGTTACCACACTATCTATATATTATAGGTATAAACGTTGAACAGGTTGGTAAGGATTGACTACCAGACTCTGGTAGTTAATTTTAACCTTCATCTCACTCATTCCGCAAACCTTTCCTCCTCTCATACTCTCATATGTATATATAACTTAAAAATATTTCCAATTGCTTTTACAATATAATTTTATGTATATTCTAAAATAATAAAAATTCCAAGATTTCAAAACAATGCATCACACTAGATGCATTGTTTTGAAATCTTTAACATCAAAAGAGTAAGCGTTTAATTAAGATCTGTAATAATGATGTTAATTCCCAATAATCCCTTTTGATGGGGGTAAAAGCTGTTCATACTGCCGCTTAGTGAATGCAATCAGAGATGTTACAGACTTATTACAATCCACTGAGCAAATTGCCTACGATCATCGTATATCGATCGAAATCTATAAATAGATTTGCTTATTATCGATTAAATGAGAAGCCGTCTTGCTTCTCGAAATGAGCAAGACTGGTCCTGCAGATATATTTTTGTTAAGTATCATGGCGAAAATTTAATCTACCAGGTTGACTTTTCTACCATATACTTTTAGGTTTATTAGGTAAATCCGAAAGAAACATTTTAGTTTACTATGAGTTTTTTTTTTGTATAGGAATGGTTGGCAAGCGAGCAGACTGTTCACCTGATGTTAAGTGATCCCGTCGGCTATGGACACACACAACATCTGGAGAGTTACGTGTGCGTTGCCAGCCTGGGAAATTGGATAAAACAGTTAAAAGGATGGGTTAGGATTATATTAGGGATTTGGTGAGGAAAGGATTGGGAAGAGAAGGAGGTAGGAATGGCCATCCGGCGAGCACGGCCGTAGCAGCAAAAGACGAATGAAGGATGTTATGCACTACCACCTTAAAAAATAGTAAAATTCGAAAAGCACCTGAGTTAACGCAAACAATATTTATATAAATACAAATTACAGCTATTATACAAATCACAAATTTTACAGTATCATAATCATTTAACTTATTAACGACTACTTTCACAAAAGTGGTTTAAGAACTGGAAGGCAATATGGATTAAGTATTACAGGCGTTACCGACATAAATATGTAGTTTTAGTTATTTAAAATTTTTAAATAGTCTATATACTGTACCTTGTCTTTTGGTAACCATATTATTCAATAAACGTGGATACACACACAATATTTATAACCCCTGTTTTTAGATCGGTATAAAATCGAGAACCTAGCCGGAAAGACTTCAAAGCTTAGAATCAGACTTACGAGCCTTTTCTTGAGCCATACAAATAAACCTTTCTTAACGAAATCAAGTCAATCTATTGACTATTTTTAAAGTCGTTCGGATGCGTACCCAGTAATTTATAGTAATCATTGTTTATTTGAATGAAAACTATCAAAACTTAATACATTCAGGTCTTACCCAGATAAAATGTTAATGGTGTGTTAAGTAATTGCTAGAGATTTTAGGACGCAAATTTTTGTTTAGGCTATCCAAAATCGAGTAGTATCTCGGCTGTTCTTACGATGACTGATCATATTGCCACCAAGTATTTGGCCATTTGGCTGCTTACTCTTTAGGGAATATTAAAGATACAAAAATTATCTAACGCCATAGCGTGTAATATCATAAATTAAAGAACCAATCAAAGATATTTGTTCACATGGTGCCTACGACATTTGCATTAATTGTAGTAGAAATATGAAGAGTAAGTTATCATCCCTTTAATTAGTACACCGTTTGTTTGCGCCGGCGCATGATAAAGAATTAATAGATGAAGGTAATTAATAAATATACTAGGGTAGTTTATTAATTATTCTATGATGGTTTAAATAAATTTTTGAACGTGCTTCTTTAGTCATTTGACAACTGGAAGTACGAGAAACGCGAAGGTAATAAGTCAATATCAAATAAAAAAAAGTTTATATGGACGTATTTTTAGAAAAAAAGCATCAAACGTATTATTTTATTTCATAGTAAGTTATTTTTTTATTAATTGTTTTACGACTTTATATATGTATATATTTAATAAATTTTAATTAAATTTATTATTTATTAAATACTTTTGACTTTATTATTTGTTCCGTACCTTTTCATGCTATTAATATCGACACTAAACTGGGTGCGTACATAAGGCCTGTAAGTGTAACAGAATTGACGCAAGCGCTGTCTTGTTTAAAATAATTAACGTCTCGCGGATAGCGAGACTTAGACTCAATTTAACTAGGACTGCACTGTATTGCAAGCCGCACAATTACGTTTTTTCCTATCACCCGACACCATTTATTTACAATAAATCGTTTTTTGTATAGCAAAGCTTGACATTAACGTATTTAAGCTCAAATATGAACAGATTTGATATAACAGTAAAGAAAAACGGTTGTTAAATAACAACACGACGTGGTTTAAAATCGTCCAGACACACAGCGAAATCGTGTGTAGGTTTGATATCGGGGACGCGCCGCAGCGATCCGCCTGCGGATGCGCTGTATTTGTAATGGCGGGTGAGTGCAATTTAGTGAATAAGTTGTGTTGTTGATAGGCACGGGCTCGGTAAACCGATTATTCTGGCTTTCCATTCAATGGATGGGCAGAATAACTTTATAGAACGGAATTTTCTCTTTTATAGGTGTTAGTTCTACTGTGAAAAAGGATTGCTTTGCTTTTATCTGGATTAACGTCTATTCTCAATTATTTAAACCAACCGCTGCGAGTATTTAGAGATGTTTGAAAGCAGATGCAAACTTTTGCTTTATTCTACAGCGATCAGCCACGTATGGAGCAGTGTCGTCAGCGTAAAGAGCCAAATTGACAATAGATGTTTTGGGTCGTTGGAATATGGCGCTCATAGTGTCGCGGAGAGACCCTTGAGGAATATGAGCTCTTAAGGGAAATAGCTCCTTCAACTCTGAATCGGAACCGGCGATTACAAATAGACTCGTACAATGTGCACGAGTCAGTACACTTAAAGTACGTAAGTCTTTGCGACGTCGAAGTGGAGTAACCGTACACCAGTGAGATTTTTTCGGGTGTCGTGATGACTGTAAAGTATCGCTCTACAATGCGTTGAACTTGGAGAACGTTTGAGTGATCAGCCATTAAAACCGAACTGTTCATTCGGTAGAAGATCTAGGTCTTAGATGCGTCTCTTAATTCAAGTACAGATTATGCGTTCGTAAATTTTCCCTATTGAACTGAGAAGACTTATTGGCCTATACATCGATGAGATCTCTGAGGTTATTAGGTATGGGAATGATTATGACAAATGCTTCTTTCTAGGCATCGGCATCTATCAAGAAGAGCGTTGAATACCGCCACCAAAAGGCAGATGAGATTGGCTGGAAGTGCTATTAAGACACGTTTGGAGATAACATCTGCACCAGCAGCTCGTCGGTTTTTAAGGTTTTCGTTGATAGTCTCGTCCTCATCTACTGTTGTATACACAAGGGGAGGGTCCGTTGGTAGAGCCGCAAATCTACTAGCCACTTTCTCATCTATCCATATCGTCCTTTACAGGTGGACAGGGTTAGTGGCTTGGAGATGATTTATGTGTTTATGAATAATGCTATCGTAAAGTACTCGGCCTTCTCGTCGTCTTCAAACGCTTTTCTATCATCGAGCAGGGACAGAGGAAGTATTGAGGAGAAGTTATCCTTAAGTTTGCTCGTCAATTGCCAATAGGTTGTATGTGAGTGCGAGATTTCTGTCATGAGTTTTATGAATTTATTATCTTTATTAATACTGTAACACATTTTACGTACTGTGAGATATGAATTAACATTAATCAGTAATATTTAACTGAGTTAAATTTTACTGATTAATGTTAATTAATATCTTAACAGTTCAATCATTCACTGATGAACCATAGTACAACACTATGCTCTACGCTTGCAACATTAAAAAAAATAAGAGCATTCGTAGCTGTCATTTTGTTCCACAAAATTAAAAAATCAGAGTATACATTGTGCATAGTATCTGACATGCCCTAAAGATGTTTTTTTTTAAGAAAAGCCCGATTGTTCGTCGCACTGAGAACTAAATTACTTTGGATCGAATTTAAAATGACGGCGATAGATTGTTCACTACAACAATCTCAGTGGTTCAGTTGGTTCATTTTAATTAATTTATATTTACTAGTAGTTCTTATTAACTTATACCTCGCAATTATTTTGTTTCACATTTATTTCAATATCTCTTAAACTACTGAACCGATGTTAATGCCCAATGAACTTAAAAATTGTATTAATATTATCTATATATATTCCAAATTTCATTGCAATTGGAGCACTGGTTCGAGAGTTATCGCGTTACTATACAAAAATGTGTTTTCCTGCGAGTAAACCTCACTCGCTTCGTTCGCTCGGTCTATAAAATCAAAGTCGGGTTAGTTACACTATTTATAACTCCAGAACGGCTGCACCGATTTGGATATAAATTAAATTTATGCTACATGAAGTACATAAATAAATATTAATTGAAAAAGCCTGGAGCGACCAGATCAGATCAGGGTGTGTCTTAGAACTTCTTAAAACGTTTGCTGGAACTAGATCTTTCATTTGAAATTTTTAACTTAAATTGATTCGAGTATAGTGAAGCTGGATGGGTCCTTTCATATTAATTATTGGTTTAAATATAAATCATTTAAATTGAGCTGATCAATATTTTGGCTTAATATTATTACCTTAAGCAAGACAATCAATCCAACCACTGTGTTCCTGTTCTACCAGCCAATCAAGTTTTGAACTATAAATCTGCTCAACAGAAAAAAAATGTTGAAATCTTTACATTTCAAATAAAAAGCGATATCGGCCGACAAGTAGAAATTAAATCTCCGATTAGGGACTTATTACGCGGTTGGAGGTTCACAAACGAAAGTCTTTATCGAGGGGCCTCCGATGCCAGTTATTCCTTGAGGGCCCTCTCGCAAATATCGGGCAACAGGGACTGTTGTTCCAAATCGGCGGAATCCTTCGGGATAAGATAAGGGGAGTACTGAGAAAAAATTAAATTTACAATAGTGACGTTTTTGATCCGGTATATTGGAGTGGATTAATATTGCTTTTAAGTTAAATTTTTTTTATACGGAACAGAAATTCTTTTTGAAAAATAAAAGCCTCGTAGCCTGTTTTACTCCCCATTACACTGATAGCTGACTATCTGCCAGTGAAAATTCCGTCAAAATCGGTCTAGCCGTTCCAGAGATTAGCCGGAACAAACAGACAGACAGACGGGCAGACAGACAGGCAAAAATTGTAAAAAATATTATTTTGGTATATGTACCGTATATGCATTCATATGCATGTAGTAAAAAGCGGTTATTTTATTATTACAAACAGACACTCCAATTTTATTTATTTGTATAGATTAGTACACACTGTGTACACACTATTAATGTATATATATTATAAATGCAACATTGATTTAGAACAAAAAGTACGTTAGGTACGTGAGGTTGCCTAACTCTATCCCTTTTTTTCACTAATCATTTTTCTTTCCAATCTTAAAATTCCTATCCTCTTCAAAGCCTCTTCGCACGAGCTCTGAATTTTGTGGATGTCATGGGCGACGTTGTCAATTAACATCAGGTAAACCGTCGCTTGTCTTCAGTTACAGCATTAATTTTAGGATATAACTTTTTGAAAATTTTATTGGTCCTCGGACTCTACAAGCCTAATATAATATAATTTTAAAAGTTTTAATCTTTTATTAACTCAATCTTCCAGTATCGAAATTAATAATTGGCACACATTTACCAACAATGCGACCACTTTATATAATAAAAGCACTGAAAATTTCAATATCATATAAAGGACGAATGCAGTATTTCTTAAGTTTGAGTTTAAGACCTCTAATAGTTTTATACTATTTTCTTCTCTCACTTCCGCAGTTTTTTTAGTTTACAGGTGTATCCTTTTGATCTTATCTTATATTTAATATATAAATGACTTCTTCATATATATATTATATTTATTTCAGAAATCGTGTTTTTAAACCTTCAAATTGGAACTAAAAGATATATAAAACGATATCTACTCTACTTATTAAACGAGTCAGCCTTTTGGTTTCCTTGTTTTAGAATTTCCGTTAACAAGTTCCGTATATGCTGTTAAGTACTTTTGACAAAGAGACATTCTCCTGTACTAACGAATGCATCGCTGCTCATTAGCAGACACAGTAATTCGTAATCAGGGTCCCGCAGATGCAAAGACCCCGCAAATGACATGTCTTTCCCCCGACCCTTATTACAAATCGATGAACTGCCAATCGGAACGAAAAAACAGATCGTATTCATCATTTGTTGATTTTTATATATTAACTAGTTTCACCCGCATAATATTGCTTTTAATTTTTATTTTTTTTTATACGGAACCTAAATTCTTTTTCAAACATAAAAGCAGCGTATTTTACTGCTTATTTCGTCAGCTATCTGCCAGTGAATGTCCCGAAAATCGATCCAGCCGTTCGAGAGATTAGCCGGAACAGACAGACAGACGGAGACAAATTGTAAAAAAAAATTATTTTGGTATATGTACCGTATGTACATTCATATGCATGTAATAAAAAGCGGTTATTTTATTATTACAAACAGACACTCCAATTTTATGTATTTGTATAGAGTATGGATGTATAGATTTAAAGTTCATTTCGTTCCTACGCATTTTCGTAATTAATAACGGGTATATATCAAACTAGGGTCCCGGCTTCGCACGGGTGGAAATAAGATTTTTTTTATATTTATATAGCCTATGTTACTCAGAGTGAATGTAGCTTTCCAATGGTGAAATAGTTTTTGAAATCGGCACATTAGTTTTTGAGTTAATTCATTACAAACATACACACACACAAAAATACAAATCTTTCCTCTTTATAAAAGTAGTGTAGATAAAAGAGGTCTTCTCATGCAAGATTCAGTATGCAGATAATTTAGATAATTTTATTATTGCAAATGGTATAGAAGCAGCTATTACTTCACCAAAAAGAGCGTTAATAAGGTTACCGCCTTCGCGCCCTAATGGTATAGGCTCGCGTTTACTAACCATAAGTCCAGGGTTCACTTTGATAACTCCTCACAAACGTATGAAGGATACGCTTGTCAGGAGTATCAGCGATTACGTTCTATTCACAATTACTTGGTTATGGTAGCGTATTTATAGACAAATGGTGACATGCGAGTACACGGTTCACGTGATGTAAAGTGATACTGCCAATCATGTATACCCACATCAGCCAAAGCGTTGCTTTCTCAGCCTTAGATACGAGTGGTGGGATGTGTAGGAGGTGAGGTGTGGTAGGAATGCCCATTCGGGAACTTCACAAGGTGGGCATATTTTATTTTGGTCCCTGTTTGGTTGATTGGCCAATAGGGACTATACGGACTTCCTGACTGAATTTTGGCCACAGCGGCCAATCTGCTCAAAGATTAGCCAATTGTGCAGGAGATATTATAATGCACAAGTATATGCGCAGACACAGGCGCACTCTTTTACTCTCATAGCGGAATAGGCGCAGGACCGACTTTTTACATGCCCCTCCGACGCGTAGAATTCTTTAATTTTCAGACATTTGAGTGTTCAGCCCGCATTGCCCTAACCCAACTGAGAAACAATAACATAAAGTAATTATAACGGGATTTGAACCCACAACCACCGGTTTGTAAAGTAAAGCCCTATACCAGTAGGCTACAGACGCAGTCTGTACTCTACCATCCTAAAGCTGCCGCTAAAATTAAGTTAAATGTTTAACAATCGAAGTTTATTTTATCTTATGTTTATACCCTCATCATTGACAATACCCCTTACTTGGTTATTGATCGGTAGAGACTACAACATTCGAACAATCTAGAACAATTCTCGAAGCGACTTACACAGTCTTCAAAAAGGCACAGGTCACAGGTAAATGCCAGACTAGATTTTTCTTCGTTCTTAAATCCTCACAAACGACTGGTACAGTCGAGCTCATTACGGAAAGAGTTGCTCCTACAAGACGTTCCTATATAAGCCCCTTATTTCATAAGGGGTCTGAAATGCCTTTATCTAAGTTGAATTTCGAACGTTGTAAATCTGCCGGGTCCCCGGCGGCGGTTATTTATGCGCCTTGCGTCGCGAGCCGCGTCATTCTGTTAATAAATTATTTAGCAAAGGTTAGCACGAAAAAGGCGGCAGCCGAACTCAGGCTGTTCTCCGTGGAAGATTGTAACTTATCTATTTTACAGCCAGAAATTTTGCTGCCAAAAAACGAGGTCTTCGAAAAATACGTGTACATTGAAGCCACACATCTATACAAATAAATAAAATTGGAGAGTCTGTTTGTAATAATAAAATAACTCATTTTTACTATACATGAATGTATATAGG